>JAVQJL010072732.1:0-13976 GCA_036024295.1 Nannoperca obscura | reverse complement strand
ACACACACACACACACACACACACACACACACACACACACACACACACACACACGGAACTGATCACGGAATGTTACAAAAACAATGCTCTGAATTATTGTCAACTGAGTGGAAAGTTGCTGAAACTACCGCTGAATTATTGTCAGCAAGTACAGCAGCAGTTGCATTATATTAGTAGATAATCACAAGTCACATTACAGCTGTCACACACGGGATAGCCAACTATGGTTACATAATACTGAAAAAGGATGCAGCCCACTTACATCCAGTAAACAACACATAGGATGACGACCTAAATATGTCTTACGTCATCTCATAAGTCATTTTTTATGACACGATTACATTTAACCCACTGCTGACACAATCCACACTGACCTGCAGCTCTTTGTCTTTTGCCACCTTTGTATTTTTAGGTCTGCAGTGGTGTCACTTAAAGATTGACATGCTGGTTATTTACAATTACAGCATTCGTACAAAGTCTTGGACATTTGGAGAATACTTCATTTTAAACGGTTATGATTTTGAGGCTAGGAAAGTTTTTAAATTTCAATACACTCCTTTAAAAATGTGTGATTCTCAGTATAATCTGGTGTTTCATCATCTACACAATCACTCATGTAACCAAAAGATATTCTAACATTTCAAATGAAACGATCCCATCGTAATTTGTGTTTGTTGTCTCCTGGCATTAATAGTAACAATTTAGTTAGTATGTGATGATAAAGGATACCAAGTTTAGATACTTGTACGTGCTTACTTTTAAAAAGCTGTACGGAAACAATGCAATTGCAATTATTAAATTAAAATCCTCAAGATCTTCATTAAATTAAACCCTTTTTTTGGATACTAGTAGTTACTAGGATACTCGTAGTTTTTATTGTTGTTGCCACCAGAAACCATGATTGAAACCTTAAATCTTTATAACTTAAATGACACATTAATATTGCGAGGCCACAATACTTTGCAGTTCCTTTACAAACAGATTTATTTTCCTTTTTCTTGTTAAGTTGTTGTTCCCCGTTCTTGCACTGTCTTCGATTACTCCTCTTACTCACAAACATGCAAGTTTGAACTGAAACACACACTTTGGATTCTGTGCAGCGGTGATGGCCTGAGAAGGAAACACAATTAACCTCGAGTAATTTGTGCAGCCGCTACCTCTTACTCCTACTGAAGACTTAAGTAGCCTTAGTTCAGGCTCTAATTACAGAAGTTATAAAATCCTATATTATTGCATCACACACGAGCAGAAATTTCACAGATTTGCTTCTCATTTCAAACAGACCCGCAATAAGACTGTGAGCTCTGCAACATCTTGAGCTTTCTCTTCATCTCACATACATATATTCTGAACTTTTCTCTTTGTCTGTCATCACGTCTTGAAGACAAGTTAGATTGGACCTAGTCTCTGCGTCATCTTAACTTTAAAAAACAAAACAAAAAACACAAAGATCCAAAATAAATTCCTAAAAAAAACCCCCACAAAATACCACAATTTCAAAAAAAGAAAAAAGACCCGATGCAGGTCTAAAAGCTACTCTCAAAGTGCACAGAGCATCTATCAAACAGAGTAAACCACAACAAATACACAGCAGAGAAGAAGAGGAGACAGAAGACAGTGGAACAAAGACAAACAGGAGCAAATTGAGAGACGGGATGAGGCAACAGCAACCAGGCACCCTCAGGGAAGAAGAGACCATTAGGCAGATGAGGATGTGCTGAATTATTCAAGATGTGTTTGTAAAACATCACAGATGGGGTATAAGTAGTTAGTCGTTGTGAGTCTGTGCATGTTGCAACAGCAGCAAACAGTTTTCATGAGCTGTCTGGCGTTGGCATGTTGAGATGAAGGCAGGAGAAGAAATCATGTTTGTTGAGAGAGAAAGAAATAAGATGTTTATGTGAAATGTGTGGTTTTGTAACTGCATCCGGTGTTTAACTCATCAGAGTTAAACACCGGACGCTCATTCTGCAACACACTCTCTGTCACTCACATTCACATGCTGTTGACCTCTATTAGCTCGAGTCCCAATGCTTCTTGGATTCCAGCCTACACTGCAGCCTCTCCACATTCACTGCAACACTGGTTTTCTTGCAGGTAGAAGTGTTCCTGCACCACATGCTGTGCACTTTCAATGCTTAATAATTTACTTACACAATATAATGGAGGCTATAGTTCACATTTCCTGTCTATACCTACACCTCGGGCCCTACACTCCATGTTTAATGCATTTAGTTGCACACGGGTTGCGCGAGGATCGATACATCAAAAATATTGCGTCACTTTGTGCAACCAGAGTGACAAGTGGAACTGAAATTACGGACAATTCAGGATTATTAATCAAAGATGGTGATCTTGGCTGAAAATGCAAAGAAGCACATGTAATTTAAACCACGAGACAGTTCCCAGAAGTGTCTTTCATCTTGGGATTGATTTACAGCTTTTGACAAATCAAGGTAATTGGTTTTGAAGTTTGTCTTGAAGGATGTTTCTCCGTGTTTCAGCAGCAGTCAAAACGAAGTAAATGAACAGTATGTCACAACATTGCACTTGCTGGAGGAGAGGCAAGCTGGAAAAAAAAAACTCGAACAGAGAGCAGTGTATGACTTTTTGTCTAAATGTTAACTGATTGAAATGAACATTAGCTTGCAGCTCCGTAAGTATTGATAAAACTTTGGAGCCGTTTTGCTCATTTAACAACAGGCTAGAGAGCAGTGTCAAAAAAAGTCCTATAAAAAGTGACAGAGAAAAATAACTTCAAAAGGTTTTTTTTATATTAATCTAGTGATCTGTACATTTTCTTTCCTTCCAGTAGTCTACCAAGCTTATCATTTTTCAACAATCACGCACTGTTTTTCCTTGTACACTGCTCCGTGTGCGTGCATTTGATTAGGGAGCGTTTCTGGAAGGCAGCATGACAGCAGCCACAAATTGGACATTCTAATTTAAAACAGGGTGGAGCAGGGAGAATGTGTACCGAGGGTCACAGTTTATTGGCGAGGTGTGAGTGAGGTTACATTGTGAGTAATGTGTGCACCACTTGTTCACACACAGTATTCCCTTCACCGTGACCTCTGGCACCCAAATGAGGAACACGATATTCCATAGTTAAACAAAACACAGGTGCAGTTCTTCACTGCGCTACGTTTATGTCACGTGCAACGCAGTCACTCCATCACCAAGCCAGGCCTAACCACCAAACAGCAGCAGCCGACCTTTGTGACTAGCGTGTTACGACTCATGATGGTGCCTGATACAGCAATTGACATTCGGCAAATAAAACACAGTGGTTTAGGATTGGTAGAAGGTGGCAAAATAAAGGCAAATGCATCTGTCCATTTTTCTTTAACTGCCTGTTTTCATTGTCAACCTTTCGACGTTTGCTGCCCGTCGCAGGCACGCGAGAAACGCTCTTAGACTGCTTAATGCTCCACTATGTACGCCAGCTATTTGCTAACTGTGTCTGTCTGCCGTTTGTCCCTGAGCAGGAAAAGGACGCCATGAGACAGATAAGAGTGAACTAATGTGAAATTGCGTGCCGGAAAGCTAAACAATGAGCTGAAACTCACTATGAAGCTCAGTAACGCTGAGGGCAGGTAAAAAGTCTCTCACTACGAGCGACCCATTTCACACTTCACGTTGTCATTTGATATGACAAAAAGATCCATTGTAGCCAATTAAAGAAAAAAAAAGAAAAAAATCTGTAAATAGGAAAAAAACCACATTGGAAAACACTGACATTTGCTAACCAAACATTAAACCCAAACCCAAAAGGGGAGAGGTTCAGCAATGAATCCGTTTTCATTTTGGGAGGAACACTTAGAACTTCACCGGCAGTACCTTGTTTAAAGTGCTAACTCCCCATCTAGTCTGAATTTACAAGTGCTTCAAGACAGACAATTTCAGGACAGCACATCAGCTCTGCCTCCTTCCTCAGCAGAGAGGTGAGACCCCACATCCAAAGAGAGTCAGGGGCAAGTTCGCCAAGGCCTCCGCATTCGTCTGCCGCTCAACTGGCAGCAATAAATATTTAGCCTCCCTCTTCTTAAATTCTTGGCTACGCTCCCAGAAGCAGTGCGGGGGCTGGAAGTGCAATTTCAACCAGGATGACTTGCTACAGTTGTAGCATGCAAACGTTTGTTAATAAGGTAAAATGGCAGCGTGTGGTTAATGATGGCATACCACAGCAGAAACTACAACCTAAGAAAATACCATCAGCTGAGTGTACTGTAAGCTTCACAGAGACCTTTGACAAATCTAAAAGTCAATCTCAACGGTATGCACACAGTACATAAAGCAGAATATGTAGACAGAATAAAAAGAAAGGAACTAAGTGCTTGTCAGAAACAAGGCTATATTTTTCTTTGTTAAAATGTACAGCATGTTCCGTCCTTCCTCTTTGCATGATGGAAACACTTAGTGCTTGTATTCGGAAGGCTGTAAGGTTCCGTAGAGGACATATCCGGCATAAAAGCAAAGAACAATACCTGAGTTATTTTGGACTGAACGGAGGATACTATGGATGAGGACACTGCCTTGTCTCTCTCCTGAGAACCACCCCTGTAGAGAGGAGAGAGGGAGACAGAGAGAGACAAAGAAGAGAGAGAGGGAAAAAGGAAACCAATCATGTTAACAGGAGAGGCCATACAATATTCATGATATCTTCTGAAATGTTCAAAGTTGGACAGGCATCAAGAGCCTTAGAAGGGAGAGGAGTGGGGAAAGAAAAGAGGTGAGAGAGGAATGGCATGTGACCTGCAAAAAAATATATATATTCACCCCGAGCCAAAACCACCACATCAGCGATGTCAAATGCGGCCAAGTATGTAATCATGCAGACAAACAGCGGAAGTGACAAAATTGCAGGCCTCAAATTCAGCTTCATGCCTCTGTCCAAAGCTTTTAATCTCTCTGCCGTCTAACACTTCATAATTTATCAAAGGATTTTTAAAATAGAAAAAGTCACGCGCATCAAGTTGATTGAACACAACAGGTGACAAGTAACTGCAGAACAGGCTGTGCTGATGTTACGGAGTTTTCAGTCTGGAAGTGGGTACCTGCGTATGTCAGTCAAGCTTGGCTATTACACCCCTTTACATACATAACTTGGGATTATTATGGAATGCCGCTCTAGTTCCCCTCCCTTGTAGGAAAACCCAAACTGACAGAAAGCAGCTCCATCCACGTACACGGTGTGTAGAGAATGCAGAACTTTTCAAAAACAAGCCAAACTCCTGTTCACGTGGCTAGCTCTATTAATTTTGCTCTCTCAAAAGACAGACCAATTACTGCAAACATCCAACCAAAAGCAAAAGAATAAAAGAAATAAAAGCATTTTCACCTTAGGGCATCACCTGGCTGATATACTGGTGAGGCTGGACAAAAACAATGCTTTGAAAAGCATGAATTTGTGGTTTATGAAATACCTTGAAGAAAACTGTCTCTGATCGAAACAGGAGCCTTTCTTTGTCTCTTGTACAAGCGAAAAATATTTACATGGAATGTCATCATTGAAAAATGTCTCTGGGGGAAAACATCAGTTATTTAAAAGTTACACTGGGTTCCACAAACCAAAGATTGGCAAACACAAGTTTTGTTCCCCAGCTGCTTAAATCAGATGCACAAAATACCATTTACAAATGCAGTGGTAGTGACTTACCAACTGCACTGCATTTGGACACTTTGGGAGAGAATAGTGGATAAGTAGAGGCAGGATTCAGCACACCATGTTACATTTTTTTTTACATCAAACAAATGCCACTGCAGCTTCTTTCACATTGCATTCTTTTATTTGTGAGTTATTTCCATCTTACAGAGAGAATAAGTGTTGTGGGACGTTTGAGAAAGGCGGCCAAAACTATGAAAACTATGATAAATTTGCCCTGGAGGTGTTTCTAAAATTATTGTTCAATCATGCAAATCCATTCATCTCTGAAATTACTTGTTAAAGAGATATATTGATTATATCCTGATAATCTGAAGAGGCAGCACTCAACAACTTTTTACAAATCTTGTCCCTACACAGTAACTGCAGTGCTGCTATCCAATTACTGCTGATATCCAGTCAAAAGTCACTGAACTAAAGGAAGGCTTCAAGGCCAGGGGATACCCTCGCATATATAGATTCAGCCTATCAGAGAGCAGTGAGCACAGATAGACATTCCCTAGTGGACAAAAAGCCTAAACGTCAAACTTCCTCTAGAGTTTGCTCTTCAACTGTTTACGATCCAGCGTGTGTACAGATAAAACTAAAATGCTTCAACAATGGAACAGCATGTAACTTTTTCCAAACCTCTCTTGTCCACTTGGGTACCTTCTCTCCCTGCTGGCTTTTATCAGTGTGCTCACTGTTGTCAGTGCTCGTACTCCACTGATGCAAAGGAGTTCTGTGCACCCATGCACCAGGGAGGAAATTCAATTCCTTTATAAACTGTAGTAGCCCTCTGTTATCTATATACTGAAATGCAGTCTGGGGTATGTTGGCCAAACTAAAGGAGCTCTAAAACTGCAGAATGAAAGACGAGTAAGGCAATGGCACATCGTCATGTGAATGCAAATCATAGCTCTTCTTACTCTGATGAAGATATGCTTTAAGTCGAAACGTTAGTTGCTACCTTTAATTTAAAGCCGTTACTGTATTCTATATTCAGGCACCCTACAAATTGATTTTACTGATGAGCATTTCCAAACTATCTTCTGACACTGCTGACCTGAAGAAGTGAATTGCTTCAATATGGGCAAAGATTTGAGAGCTGCATGAACTACCATTGACATTTACTTGCCGCGATGCGACCCAATGCAATGTGAAGAGCAGCATTTCTGTGTTCCTTTCCGTCAACCCACCAGCTGGCCAGTCTGTAAACTGCCCCTTCCCAGCTTTCTTGTGTTCTTTGCTGCATTGATGATGAGCTCTGCTTCAGCCCCAAACTCTTCACCGCCATCCCACACTGGTCTGTGGTTGCAAATGCCTTACTTTAGCTCCCGTAGTGCAGTGGGCATTTGTTTTGTTTGGGACACAAACAGGGAGAGGACGGTGGGGAGCGATTTTGCCTCGACTTCCTTTTGTAGTCCATGTAGCCTCACATTTTTGTCTTCTTGCAAACGTTAATGTATTCAGCTTTAATTGTTTATATGTTGGAACTATTTTTAAATGCAACCAACAACCCCAAGGCATCGGAAGAGATTACGTCCCTTGCAATGAATGCCTTTGTGTCTTAAGACCTTGAAGCTGAAAGATATTAGCTCTACGTCATCATATAACTGGCTCTTTAGTATAATGCTTCAAGTCTCTTCTGTCCATGGTGGATTTAGAATTCCTTGGACACCATGGACAAGGCCCAAACTTTGCTTACAAAGCTAGAATTACAGATGTATTCGACACATCTTTTGGATGATACTGCTAATTATAATGACAGCACACACACACACACAAATGCTGAGAAAAAAAAGACTAGATAAACCGATGTTCTGGATGGGAAAAGCAGTGCATTAAGAAATCCTGCACATGCATTAGTTGACTGGTTGCTAAACCTCATCCCCCTTAGTTGCTGTTGCTACAGCTAGGTAGGCAGTAGCTCTTCCCATAGTAGCTTCCCATTTCTAGCCGGCCACTATCAGTTTTGCCAGTTTGAATAACAACTGTTGCTGGGCAGATTTTTTTTTACCTAGCTAATCAAGCTAATGTTAGCCTCTTTGGCTGAATTAATTGTTCCAGCTAACTTTAGCTAAGATGATGGCTACATACTTAATATCATGCTAAAAGACTTAAGGTAAGGTAGGTATGCTTTATTGTTCATATTTTCAAACCCTATGTTTCACTTTAAGGCTTTCAAGAACGTTTTTGATAAATATAATGCTATCTGGGGTAACATGTTTGGCTAGGGTTTCTAAAGAGCAGAAGAAAGCCGCTAAGTACCCTATACTTTGATACTGTGGCACTCTGGACCTGCTCACACAGTCAGGAAATACTACACAGTGAATGCGAAGACAAAACGAAAAGTAAAAACATATTTTAAGCAAAGAGCCGCTGTTTGTCAAAAGCCTTCAAAGAGAGGACATTAATTGGACATCATCTTCAATTTGGCCTTTGACAGGGTGTATCAGCACAGTTTTGACAGTTTGCTATATTACCCAACTGCTGAAGTACTGAACTATTAGACGATTCTGTTTCATGAGACAGAAGTTTCACAGGGCTGGAGGCAACAATCTATTGGTCTAAATAAGATGCATTTTAAAGCAGAAGGTGTGTAAATTGTATAAATCTTCCCAGTTGTCAGCTTTAAGCTCCAATTCTCTCAACAACATTAGTGAAGAGTCTTTTAGTTACAACCTGGGAGAGCTGATAGCTGGCTGATTGACAGGCTTGCTGAAGGTTACCTGGAGTGGGCCAGGCTGGAGGCGGGGCTAGCTGATGGGGACAAAACTCTGCTGGGCGAGTAATATGGGGAGAGAGAGGAACCTGCAGTTTGCATCTGTCTGGAGGCAGACAAGGAACTTCTCCTTTTTTCAGGAGGGGACCTGGGAGACAGAAGCGAGATGGCAACTGCAGGAACTAAAACATTTCACATTCAGGCAGTAACACCACAGGGTACACAATATATGAAGGGCGTGGAATACTTTCTGAAGGCAGTGCTCGTCTATTGTGCAAAGCCTGCTTTAAATTCAGGAAAGTAGAAACTGTCCTTTGCAGGTTCCACCAGTGATCATTTGAGGATTAAGTGTCTTTCTCATAGGTAGGTTGGCTTAAAGACACAATCTAAAACAATGCTCAATGTATAGCATGTATACACACTGAGTTAGCAGTTTACCAAAGTCCATCCATTTAAGACAGAACCCCTTAATGTGGCAGTGGTAGTGCCCCTCTCTGCCTTGACAGATGTTACACTCGGTGACTCTTCTTCTCACCACAGACTGATGACACCTGCTGTTAAGGTTTACCTGGATCTTGAATGCCCCCTGGGCAGGCCGGAGCTGCTGCTGGGAGGATGGCGCTCCCGCTCTCTCTCTTCACGTCTCCTCTCTGATGAGGGCCCCCCCCTGTCCATTCTTCCTGGGGAGTGCGAGCGGGATCTGGTCAGACAGAAGGACAAAGAAAGCTGTGACGAATGCTGATGAATTTCAAATGAAGAACAAGAACAGACAAGGGTGAAACATGAGTGATAGGACGGTGACAGAGTGCAAGATAAAGAAATAAAGCAAGGAATCTGGATGGTTTCTTAAGTAACTTAAAACTAAAAAAAGCCAATGGGGGTTTGAGAAAGGTTTTCAGTCATTCCATTATGTTGCACAAAAAAGGCAGCTAGACAGTCTAAATACTGTGCGACTGGGCAAAACACAGGACAAAAAGGAGTATCATATTGTTACTTTAATACCCATTATATTGCATGGACCCTCAATATGTAAACAGTGTTTTTCTAAACTAGCCTGAAATTAAAACAGTATTAAATATTTATGGAAGAAGATTAATTCACTTCTCAGATTTCATTTCTTGAAGGGCTGAATTCATCGTCTCCCACTGGCTAGTATGCAGAGCATGCATGTCATTTACACACATGAAATAAGCAGAGTTAGAGAAGGAAATTACACCGCTTTTCAAAAAAACAAAGCCATGAAAGGACAGGCCGGCTGAGTTAATGTCTGCCCGTTCTGGGGTGGTAAAACAAAGATGCCTGGTCAATATCGTTCACTTTGGCCTGACAGACAAACGGCACAAACAAAGCAGCCCAATCTGTACCTTTGCTCCCTTCCTCTCAACAATTACCTGCCGTGTCTTTCTTCAAACACTCTTTTTTACGTTTTTGATTCCTCCCCTTTTCTTCATTCTTACTCTTTTACCCCAGTATTTATTTAAGTTATTCATTTCACTTGCATCCCCCCCCCATGTCTAAAGTAGAAAATAAAAAAAGCATAGAGACCTGAGGGATACATTATTTTCTATTAATGTTTTTGTTCATATGGGTGGTGTGCTGTGCACTAAAGGATCAGCTGAGGTGGAATATAAAACAGGGTTATTAACCATTATGCTCTCACCCTGCCTCATACCTTTAACAGCTGCTGTAGCTTCTCCAACTAGGTAAGTAATATTGATTTTATTGCTTGTGAAGATATTAAAGTCTGGTCCAGTTAGTAAGTCTGTAGTCGTCTTAAACTAAATGGGATTTGGAAAGGTTTACATGCAACAATGTGAGTAAAGCAAAGCTTTTATAAGATGGTAACATAAACTGACAATCCCCCATAAAAATGCAGCCTATCTAGGGAAAGCACCTTCACATGCATAAACCAGGAGAATATGGACTGCATGCGTTGGGCCCAGTTTTAAAAAATTAAAAAAAAAAAGACAATTCTGCTCAAAGAAGACAGTTCAGTTCAGATGTTTAATGTCCCACAAAAGGAAATTATTTCTGCAGCAATGGAGCATGAAAACAATAAAAACACAATAAAACAACAGAAGACATTAAAAGTGCTCCTTCCAAGGTGCTGTATCTGTAGAGACCAGCAGCAGAGGCCAATAAAGATCTGAACTGGACAGCTGCACTGAGCAATGTCAGGACAAAAAGGCTCATTTATCTCGCTGCAACGGAAAAGTTAACATGACATAGTCATACAGTGATGAAAATATGTAAGTAAAAAATAAACTAAAAGAAGCTACATTGTGAATCGTTGTGTAATTAAATCAAAGCACCTTGGATCCAGATCAAATTGAATCATTGGATACTTAGAGACTCCTAACCACAGCAATGACAGTTATGAGTGAGTACACGGCTGCGTCCACGGTGTCTTACCGGGACCTGCGAGCTCTCCTGTAGGCACTAGGAAGGGAGTGTCTGCTCTTTGACTTTGACCTCGATCTTGATCTTCTCTTGTGTTTTTTCTTCTTTTTGTCTTTGTCCCTCCCTTTGTTCCTGTCTCTCTCTCTATCTCTGTCTCGGTCTCTGTCTCTCTCTCTCTCTCTGTCTCTATCTTTGTCTCTGTCTCTATCTTTGTCTCTGTCTCTGTCTCTATCTTTGTCTTTGTCTCTGTCTCTGTCTCGGTCTCTGGCCGCTCCTCTGGAGATACTGTAGGACGAGGAGGAGGGGGCCTCCCGGCTGCGATGGGCTCCTTGTTTCTCCATGGTGGGTCTTTGGTCCTGAGGATACGCAGGTGGTGCAGAAGACACTTGAGGAGGTGCAGGGTCAGACAGAATAGACAGGGCCTCTTGCATCTAGAGACAAAGGTATACAGAATAAGAAAAATATCAGTGAAGGCATTGTTTTGACACTGGATCTTCTCTTTTTAATTGGTTTAAAAAGAAAACAAACACTGCATTGATATCAAATGCCTGATATATCTGTACATCTCTGGAGAATCAATCTGGGGGGCAATCCACTTGCAGAAAAGCAGATGATGCACAATGTTGTGTATAGAGATTCATTTATACAATATCCCCGTATCCATCCGTGTCAATGTTAAAGAGCAATACTACTCCGAAAAATGAACATATGAATTGTTTCTCAGTTCTCTTGTAGACAGCATAACAGTGTTTGCTTTTCTTATCTCATTGTGTGATTTTTATTTATTCAGATGCCCTTTCTAATCCTGTATTTGCGATTTGCAAATATTTAGTCATATATTTACATAATTTGTCGAATTAATCTGTGCTTGATTTCTACTCAGTCTTGAGCAGTATGCCTGTAGCTGCAACAACAGAACGTGGTGGAAAAGAATGTTCATCAAAAAAGAAAAAGAAAAAAAAAAAGTACTATAAATAATCATACGAGCACTAAACATAGGCATGAGATCATAAACGGTTACCTCCAAAAAAAAGAAACTTTTTTCATCTGATTAAATGGTGTGGGTTACAAAACCCAGTGCAGCCCCTTGGGTACACACGGAGTTACTGTCAGCTGCAAAGTTCCTCTAATGACTCCAATGTGTGTCTGCCTGCTTATATTAAATTGGCCTGAAGCTGAATTTACACTGAAAAGACAGCTTCAGTCCATCAGTGGATTAAACATAGCACTAAATCTTCAAAAAGGTCAGATTTTATCTTCCAAGGTTAGGTCTCAGATTGCTCCCGAGGCCACCCATGTTACATATTTATGAATTTGTGGTACCATAAGGGCATTCGGACAAGGAAAGACATCAAATGGCATACTTCATATGTTAAGAGTAACATAAATAATATGACTGCTCGAGTAGTAAGTAATGAACAAGGAAGACAGAAAGGAAATGAATGTGTGCTGTGACTTCAGTGTCTTTAATTCAATCACTCCACCTCTAACCCATCGGCGAATATTGTAAGAAATGGGTGGAGCGTAAAACGAGGGAGGGACAGAAATAAATAGAGAGGAAGAAGGATGATAAAAGAAGATGAAGTAGAAGACAAATGAGGCAAAGAAGAACAGGCAGAAAAGAAACAGGAGAAAGTGCTCATGACAGAAGTCAGTAATTATCTAAAAACAGGAATCGAAGTGGAGAGAGGAAGAATATTTATTACACCTTTCTTTTTGCACGCTATCTGGAGTCTGGGCTAAGGTAGAGATAATGAAATGATAAGGTTTGCTTTAAAATTAGGACTGACATATGGGAAGCTTATTCCAACACCAGGCTGGGAAAACGTCTGCCCTCTCACACCTGCTCTGGTAAGATACGGAAGTTTGGACAGTAAGAGGAGTAATAATAAATAGTTACAGTACAGGATAAGAGAGGAGAGGGAAGGAAAAAAAGAAACGTGAGGAGGAGATGAAAGAAGGAAGAGAAAGAAAAGGATGAGAGAATGGAAAATGAAAGGAGAACAGAGGAGGAACACACAGGAGCAGACGTTTTGATTTGTGAAAAGTCTCGTTTGGGTCTTGCTGACTTTTGTTATACAACAACCACATATACAATCAAATGTATATAATGTATAAGTTGTTAATAAGGAAAATGATTAGAAAATGAATTAGGAGATTAACTGAGAAGCAGGTGAGCCTCCCTCATGCTCACAATGGTCGATAATTAAGGCTTCGGCTGAAAAATAAGTTTTGAATTCAGTCACTGATGGCAGCCTGTGAGAGAACTGAGGACTTACTCCTTCACATCATTACTCACACAGCAGATCATTGCTGTTCTCAGCTGTGCCACGGCTCCCTTCCTGAGCGTTGGGCATAACTCTCCTGTCATGTCTGAATGAACATTTACGTTAAAGTCACCTACATCAGGTAGATGAAGTCAGCAGTATCCTTGACTGAAAAGGGTTTGAAAGAGTACTCTGTTGATTTAGTGTTGCACTTGTCGAACTAACAATGGATTTAAACAAAAAGATCAAATCAATGCAGCAGACCCAAAGATACTATATTTTGCATTCTTCTTCCCTGTCAAAACCTTTATTACCCATGATGCAACTCGACCATTGACAGCTCGGTCAGAGATGCGGACGTGTTATTCGAGTAGCGGAAATGTAGTCTTGAGCTGCTAGCCTCAAGCAGAGAGGAGGTCTCCACACCCCAGATTTTATGTTCAAACTAATTGTTTTCAGCCCCAACTGAGACTGACTCAAGTGACATCACTTGAGGCAATTTATCAGATTGCGCTCAGCTTCCTCTGGAGCCACATCAGGCTTAATACAACTTTTATTTTTACATAAGTTAAGAAGTAAGACCTGTAAACAGACTTTATTGTGTAAAATCAGTGAAAGTTCCCTTTAAGACTGCACTGCCTTCACCATATCCTGATCAGCCAGGCCTGTAAAGCTTATTCAGGGGCTCTTGTTTACTCATTACAGATTACTATAGCTACAGTGCTGTTGCATAAACAACATGATGAACACCATGGGAAACATGGAGAGCTTACATAAACAGATCCAAGTCAGCCAACTCTACAAAGACCTGGCATCAGAATTCACATCCGTCCCCAAACCAAATATAAAGCCCCGATGTACAGCATTGCACTGTCCTATTTATCGGACTCCAGCATTGATTCTGTACCCCCCCCCCCCCCATGCCCTCTGATAGCAGAAT
>JAVQJL010072722.1:0-17724 GCA_036024295.1 Nannoperca obscura | reverse complement strand
GACAGTGAGGACTGCAGCGAGAATCACCGGTGCCAACCTGCCCTCCATCCAGGAGTTATACATCTCCAGAGTCAGGAAACGGGCAGGGAGCATCACTGCAGATCCATCACACCCTGGACACAGCCTGTTCCAACTCCTCCCCTCTGGCAGACGCTACGGAACAGTGTTCACCAAAACCACCAGACACAAGAACAGTTTCTTCCCACAGGCCATCACCATGATGAACAGTTGAGACCAGTCTCAATAGCATCTGGATCAATTCATGTGCAATAACCCTGAGACACAAATGTTCACTGAACTGTCCACAAAAAGTTATACAAGCTGTATATTTTGTATATATGGTATCATACATGTCGCAATGTCATTACCTCATGTAAATTAAGCAACCTGTACATTAACCATAGTTATATCATAGTTATATTTATCTTTTGCACTCTGCTTATTTGCACTTTATTCTTGCATATTGTTTGTCTACTGCATGTATGTATATTGAGAGTAAGATAAATACCGGAGTCAAATTCCTAGTATGTACACATACCTGGCCAATAAAGCTGATTCTGATTCTGATACAATATAATCATAAACAAGCACATACATAATTATAGATGAGATGACAATAGTCTAGCAGAAGAGAAACATGAGTTATTTATGTACAATAATCCACTTTCAGTTTGCTTATGTACATGGGTCTATTTGTGTTATCCAGCCAGATCCCTAAATATTTGCAATGTTCAAAAATGTTTATGTTTCCACATTGTGTCTGTGATTGTGGTTGCATTTGACCTCTTGCACTGAGGTCATTATGAGCAATAAAACCTGACATACATCCACATGCCATGCAACAAGAAGCAAACAAGACCCAGAGCAAGAAAGGAGTGTGTGAGTGTGTTTGTCTGGGTAGCTCTCATATTTCATAATATTACATTCAATGATCCTGAAAGATATTCTCTTTATTTCATACATATGGCAGTTAACTCAGTGGCCATTTTTTTATTCTAGTCTGCCATTGTAACCATAATGAAGCCGTCAATAAATCATGTATAGATTAGACTCAATTTGACTAATTTCTGTTTCTAGAGTCTGGGCATCTGATTGTGTAATTATGGATAAAAGCATCATTCCACATCTTGAAATAATCATTTTTAATTAAGGCTGATTGTTGACATAGATTGTCCCTGACTTTGTAATAACATTCATGCTACATTACTGTCGAAGGAAATATAACCACAACCAAAATAACAGTGAAAGGGACATCCAGGACAAACTACAGTAGATTCTGCTTTGTTACTCTGGGGCAAGAATACTTCAGATAAATGAGAGTAAAGAATATGTATGACATGTTTATATGGTAGTAAATCTATCATGGTTCCCCTGTTCCCTCTTTTTCTTTTTGAGGTAACTGTATGTGTATATTTCTTTCAGTGGTTAATATAGTATTCAGATCATTTATTTATGTAAAGGAAGCAATACCACACTGAAGTTGGTTAAATGGAGTTAATTTTAACTATTGATATACTGCAGTTTACAATACATAACAATAACAATGCAACATATTTTTTAAGTTCATAATATATTTTAATGTCATTTTGCAAAGTAACTGAAGCTGTTAGAGTAAAAAACACAATATTTACCAAAGAATTGTAAAGGAGTAGAAGTGTACGTAGTATGAAATGGAAATACTCAAGTAAATACAAGAACATGTAAAAGTACACAATTGTAAGTACAGTACTTGAGTATTTACTCTTTTTGGCTGTTTGGGGGAAATACTTGTGTCTCCTGGTGCATTATTTATTTATCTACCAATATAATATAATATAATAAGGAAGTACACTATTCTGTACAATAGGTGTCAGTAGACACCTGAAGTTACTGGCTTGCGGTCCTTTTAAAAACTGAGGAGACGAAGAAGAAAAGCCAACCGTCATTAAAACCTAAAAAGAAGAAGAGCACGAAATCCCTACCGAGAGCTCTCATTGGTTGAGCCATAATGACGTCAGAGTAATTCCTGCCCACTCTCTTCTGGGCAGTGGTGTCAACATGGCGGCGGTGGATGTCATTGTGGACAACTTGATGGCACTCTGGAGGATCCCAGCCGTCCAACAAAACTTCCACTGGATATTTTTACTCATTTCAGTCGTGGGATCAATTTTGAAAGAGCTGGAGCTCGTCCCGCAGACATATTTCAGCAGCAGCAGAAATGCCCTGAACGTGTAAGTAGTGCTAGTATGTAGTTTGCTAGTTGAGGTTAGCTAACAGAACTAATGAGTAAAGCTCACGACTGTTGCCGACTGTAAGGTGAGCTGCTGAGACAGAAAGATGAAAGCAGCATCAAGAACTGTGGTTCTCCGGACTATGCTGTAATGAAGTTGGCAAGGCTGGAGTAATGTAGGTCAAAGGTAAACTGTAGCTTTGTAGCTATTTGCTGTGATGATGAATTCCCCCTTTAGTGTTACTATAAAGATAGAAGAATCACTTATGAATTACTTCATTAACAAGTAGCTTAGTTTATTCTTCCATGTATTACTTTGAGGACTTATTGAGTCATTCCCTGACTCTACTTCACTTGACCTACTGTAACATTAACTTAGCATCTCCAATTGCTGTAATTGTGTTGCCCTTAGTGGCTGCTGCAGCAAAAGTAACCTTTTATTGCTTTAACCTTAAATGTTCACCTGCATGAAATGTTTAGCCAGTACAATCTACAGTAATTATTGGCCTCAAATCCTTCATGAATACTCCAGCTTTAGCAGACATCTCACCAATGGATGCATAATGCTTACCTTATATACTGTCAGTATCCTTTAAACTAGATGATAGTAAGCACAAGTATACTTGGCCTGTGGAAAATTATAACTTTTACATTTCTCACTATTTCTTGACATTTTATGAACAAAACAAACAAACAAATAAATATAAGTAATCCACAGATTAATTGATAATGAAAATAATAATTAGTTGCAGCCCTACAATCTACCCTAGTGTACTATTGTAGAACAAATTGCCCAGCAGTGTAAATGTGTGCAGAAATGATGTTTGTGATAAATTGTTTGATTTTAAAGGGTGAACATTTTCTTCATGGATGTAAATACTTAAAGGTTAGATAAATAAAGTGGTGTGGTTGCCCCTGCACAGTGACAAATAACTAAATACAGAGTTGCTTCAGATCTGATACAATAGAGTGCAGATAAGCTGGTAGTCACAAATAAGCTCTATTAATGAACACTATCAGCTGGGTGCTGTTGTGAATGACATGTCCCTCTTGCAGGTATTTTGTCAAAGTGTCCTGGGGGTGGACGTTGCTGCTGCTGACACCCTTCGTCCTCCTCTCCAACTCCTTCTTCAGCAGGAGCGTGACGTTCCTCAGCCGGCGGCTGCTGTCTTTGGCGGTGGCAACAGCCGTCTGGTACATCTGCACCGAGACCTTCTTCTACATCGAGGATGTGACCGGCTCATGTTTTGAAACTGACACCATGGATGTTATCAACAAGGAGTTTTCATCCAAAGCCAGCTGCAGGCATGCCGGCTTCCACTGGCACGGCTATGACATCTCGGGACACTCCTTCATCCTGGCCTACTCGGCTCTCTTCATCGTGGAGGAAACGGCTCCTATGGCCTCCCTGAAGACCGCTACTCTCTCTGCGCTGTCCAGGATAGTCCTCAACTTGCTGTATGTGGCCTTGAATCTGATAGTGATCATCTGGGTGTGGATGTTTGCCTGCACCTCTGTTTATTTCCATGACCTGTCTCACAAGTTGCTAGGGACCATATGTGGTCTGTTGGGGTGGCATCTGACATATCGGGTTTGGTATCTAAAACCTTTGTCGCCAGGACTCCCCCCTCAGCGCCACCCAAAAGAACAGAAACAACACGCCTAAGCTGCAGTCATACTTTCCTGTACAACATAGTTGCTAATGTTGCTGCCATACTCCAGACAACACACTACATTTGATGTTATATGTCTGCGGGTCCAAGCTGGCCGTGCTATTTTAAGTTATTCCCTCCTCACAGAAAGGTCGTGTTGTACAGGATGACTGGCTTGCAGTTCCTCCACTGTAGTTGGCAGCTGCTGTTCCCAAAATGACTCTTGGTAATTTGAGATAACAGCAAGATGCTGCTCTGCTGCCCAGTTTCAGCCTCTGTGGCTCGCATGCTACACCATTGTCTCCCAGTTTATTGCCTTATAGTGCTTTACTCTAGTAAAGAGTCAGTTTTTAGATGTCTGAGTGGGAACACTTGAGAATGTTTACAGCTCCAGTTGTATAGCACTAATGACGTGTATCTTTGCAGGCCAATGTACAGTTCATTGTTTTTATAGGAAACTACAGAACAAAGTCAAATCAGACACTGTAACTACAAAGGGTCCACATTTCATCCTACATGTAGGATTTAAATGAGCTGTACCATTTTTTTTTTATCACATGCCAACAGTATATGTAAAGTATGCTCAGAGGATGTAGAGCTTGAATTGCAGATTTAAAGATAAATGTATTATGTCCTGCACATGCAAATTAATGTCACACTTTCCTAATGTCTATGGTGACATCTTTAAATGTCTTGTTTTGTCCAAGCGACAGATTAAAATGCAAACATATTTCATTTTCTATCACTTAGGACAAAGAAAAGCAACAAACCTTCACATTTGAAAAGCTGGAACACCAGAATGTTTGGCTTTTGTGCTTAAAAAACAAGTTAAACGACATCGATTATCAAAGTGGTTGCAGATGAATTTTCAATTAATCAACTAATTGTTCCAGTTGTAATTGTATTCAATGTCAGCAACACCATGAAAATACTAAAACTGAATTCAACCTATTAACAAGTATTATCAAATAGTATCGATCTTATTCCTCTGTGCCATAGAGCTCCATTGTTGTCTAAAAACTATTAAAAGCACAGAAATGATGAACACAGGTACTGTAGTAAATGTTCAGTCCCACATACTTCATCCTGCTGCCACAAATATTCACTTAATTACCAAGTGTGTAATAATCTCATTCTGAAAATACCGGTAGGCCCCAGCAAAGGCACTATTTACTCGTTTGAGTAACGTTTGCTGAAAAATACAGTCCCAGCTGTTTTAGAAAATGACGTCATTAGGAACCAATGTGTCTGAGTGCCACAGACAGTGTAGGAAAGCTGTCTCTAAAGATGCATTCCAACATTGTTGGTTTTGTTGTTTTCGTGGGATTTGTTCACAGCAACAAAATATACAATAGATAGAATAACAGCAGTTAAATTATAGCAGTATTTTTAAGAATAAAGTAAATAACTCTAGCATTGATATGTGCTTTTTTATGATGTCAATACACATTTACAAGCTCTACAGTGCAGGGAACAAAATAAAAACCAGGATCTGTGTTCCATTTTCATTTTTTATTTGTCATTGATGGCAACTGAATAAATTAAGGCTTATGAACAAACATCATAAAAAGCACCATAAATAAATGCATATATAGAAATATAAAAATTAAAAAGTAATAAATAAAAAAATACTATAGTGAAATATAATGGCCACAAATCACAACTAGGATTTCTCCACTTGAACTCTTCGTGTGCAAAGCCGACCCCTCAGGTAGCATGATTTCAGTCAGAAGAAGCAGTGTGCTCGCAATGATTGGCTGGTTATGACGTTTCTTCACATTTCTCCCCCACACACACATTGTAGCTGCAGTTTGTCAATGAACAAAATAAGTAAATATTTGAGCATCGAAAAGTCAAGATAAACAATTAAATGGATTATGTGATTAAACTGCAACAGGAAATGGTACACTTGTGTCCCTCTCGCCTGCTTCAGAACTTCAGATAAATCTTTTAAAATCTTCTCTTGTGCCATTTTACATCACTGCTGCTCATGCAGGAGCAGTTTGAAAACAAATAACCCCCCTGTTTCCCCATGTCTCAAATGTCTTCCAGGCATAAAGGATTGATTCCAAGCAGTTACATCTATATGGCTAAACTGTGCTCTCCATATCAAACATGAAACTGGACACAATGAACCACAGCTTCTACACTTCAGATTTATCATCAGATGTGACAGCAAGGAGATGCTGCTGTTAAAGGAGCGTTGATCGTCATCTTTGGTTCATCATTTTCCGCCACAGCGTGTTGCTAATTATCACCTGCAGAGATGAGTTCCTGTAGCAGGTGAGAACAGAGAGCGTCCTAACCAAAAAACTCAAGATTCTCTTCATTATCCATAGCTTGACAGGTATCTTTCTTAATGGCGGAAAGAAAGAACTGTACTGTGAGTCCTTACTGCAAGAATGTCTGTATAAGCAGCCATAAAACCAAAAGCAGCATACAACTCCAGTCAGTAGCTCACACAATAATGAGTTAAACCCAAAGAGCACATGGTTCAGGAGCAGATTTATAACATGTTGAATTTTGGAGGTCTGACTAAGAAAAAGCAGAAAGACTCCCATTAAGGGTGAAAAAAGTGGGGTGAAAAAAGCACACAACGAAAAAGCTTGCAAGACTCGCCGGGGGGGGGGCTTGCCCTGTTCTCCTTATTTAACCTTTAAGCTTAAAAATTCAGCACGGTAAAATAAATGAGACGATGAATAATTAAAAATATCTATCTGTAAAAACAATCTTGCATCTGTCAGGAGAAGTCGGTGACAAACAAGCCGGAGTGAAAATCCTGTGATTTTTCTTGCTCAGTATTGCTGAGGGACCATCTCCAACACACTGTACAGAGCAGGTGTTTCAAAGGTTACAAGTACAGTTTTTGATGTTCGGTTTGTGATCATAAATTCTGCCTCTCGGCGACACAAAACCCTCAGTGTCCACCTGTCAAAAATGCTTACACAATACCCATGCAATGAAATATACATACTAAAACCTAATGCAATACTATTGTGCCATAGATGCAGAATTTACAATTTTACCACCAGTTCAGCTTTAAGTGTAACTTTTTAAACAACCAAGTTTTGTAACATCTGATCTCCTGCGCAGCGACAGAGTGACAGTGGACCAGTGTGTGTGTGTGTGCTGTGTGATCTGTGGTGCTCTAAATAAACTGAGCGCACGTGTTTTATTGTGTGTAGGGTGTACACTTAGTCAAATGAATTGGACATTTTGGGAAATGCACTTATTCACATTCTTACAGAGTCAGATGAGAAAATTGCACGCTCGTGTCTGTCCATTAAATATGATGCTATAGTCAGCAGCTTGTTGGTTTAGCTTAGTATAAAGACTACAAACGGGAAACAGTTATGTATTCCCATTACATTCAAGTCACTGCGCATACACCTGGCAATCTTTGAAACTCCCAGAATATTATTTAATAACTTAACACATCACTTATCACTGTTCCCAAGAAATTTCCAGAATCGTCAGAGACTCAGTTTGCTGCACGTATGTGTTCCCCATATGCATGTGTTCCCCAATGCTGCTAAGTTAACCAGCTGGTGGCTCTAGTTTCATATTTAGCATACACACATGATACCTTCAGAACAGCAGTCTTCTTAAACAACTTCTGGGTTTATCAAAGATTTCTGGGTATGTATTTTCTGGAAAATTGGGTGGTTTGCGTTCTGACTTAAATGTAAAGGTAATACATGAGCTAGCAGGAAACAGGTAACAAAATCTGCCACCTGCACCTCACATAGCCATTTTGACACTTCAGTTTTTATACGGATTAAACAAACAAGATATAACATGTTATTTATTAAGCTTTGGGGGTGCTAGTAGGTAGATTTTGTTACATTTGGACAGAGCCAGGCTAGCTGTCTCCCCCTGCTTCCAGTCTTTGCGCTAAGCTAAGCAAACTGTCTCCTGGCTTTAGCTCCATATCTAACAGACATACATGAGCGAGGTATCTATCTAAACATCTAAGTCAACAAGGTGAATAAGAACATTTCCCAAAATGTCAAACTATTCCTTAAAGTTTGCCTCCATCCTTTCATCATTTCATGTGGCAGTTTGTGGCAGCACAGCACTTATAAGAAAGTATTAGTCATGTACACTTTCCTGTGGTTTAACATCAGGCTGATGTAGGAGTGAAGAGCAAGAATGAGCAATGTAATAGTGGCATGCGAAGGTCAGTTAACCCCTGTTGGTATTACTGTTTAACATTTTATCAGGGTTTTAAGTCTTCAGTACAAGTGGACCCGATGCATGCCTCCAACAAAAGATAAACAAGAACTGTGCCGGCACAAGAGCGACAAGTTGCCAGAAATAAAAATGAAGGCCTTGATTACCAGAAAATGTGCTGTCAAGAATTTCTTATCATGGAATGTTTTAATATTCTTTGTTCACCCCAGTAAGTAATAGTGTTTTTTATATAGATTCATTATGTTTTCCTGCAGTCATAAAACATTACAGAAAAGTTGAAACATCACACATATACACAGACATTTAACACAACAAAGAGGGCATTCACTACATGTATTTTTTTTTTAAATACCAGTAGGCAAAGTAGCCCATCCCTCCCAGTGAGCCCATAAGAAAAGAGGCCCCGAAGAAGGACGGTGGCTTCTTTTTTACCATCCGGAAGGCGTTGGGTAGGACAGCCGACAGAAGGGTTGTGTGGATGTCCCCCAAGACCTTGCGGAAAGCATAGCGTTTTTGCACACGCACAAAAAAGGACTGCAGGTTGGGTCGGCTGCCGTCCTCCCAGTATTTCTTAGAAAGTCCCAAGAACTTGAGCCTGTGCAACAAGGCTCCGAGGCAGACATCAGCTAGTGTAAAATCAGGTCCACATAGCCACAACTCACACTTTTGACCTGCAAGGAAGGAAAGTTTTTATAAAAACACTGTTGGAAATATCTGGAACATGTTTTGTTGCTGTTATGATGGAAGATAATTGTTTTGGACATACCTTCATATTCTAGTTTCCTTTTCTCCAGTTCAGCCTCCACTTGATCTAGAACCATGGCTAACTCCCCCAGAATTTTCTTTAGGTAATTCACATTATCGTGGTCCAAGATTTTCGCCTGACAATAATTAAAAAAAAGCCAAAAAAATATATACTTAAATCCCAAGAGGCAAACCAGCATTCGTAGTTGGAAATTCTTGTCATCATAAAGCAAAATGATGGTGTTAAATGCGGACTGCAAGTGCTTTGAGAAAAATGACCCTCCGTACTTGCACATAAAGTGATTTTGTTCCCATGTTAGATTAAAAAATGTTAAAGATAACTGATGTGTTACAGCTACAAGTAGTCTACAGCCACACTACCAGCTCTATGAAAGCTCTACTCGGGCAGAGCTAAAGGCTAACGTCAGCATGCTAACATGCTCACAATGACAATGCTAACATGCAATTGTTTAACAATGTATGTTTACCAAGGCCCCATCTGTAATATTCCCCCCTAAGCACTGGACATTCGTAGAATTTCATGAGCATCAACCGTCACATCACCATCACCATCACCTTTCCGAATGCAGTGTTTCAAATGATGAGTTGTTAAATCATGTTACCTGGACAGAGACTTTTCTGTGGACAGTAAAGTGTGAGGCTGATATTTCAGACTGTGTGTACTTTAGTGAACTGGATGTTGCAAGTTTTATAATTAAAAAGAAATATTTGCAGTTGCTTTCATGTTTCATCTTCCGCTCAGAATGAGTTGTAGATGATTCCCTGCCATCCAATACTAGCACTAATTTGTTGTAAGTTTAAGTGCAAATCCCTGCAAAATGGCATTGCCCTTATCCTGAGTTGTACTTTGTGTTTATAGCTAAATAGGTAATGTTAGCATGCTAACTCGTTAACTAAGAATCACATCAAAGCTGATGAAACAGCTGTTACTGTCTATCACATTTTCACTCCCACTATTAGCAGAATAAAAAATGTCAAAATCTGTCTTTCTAACAGATGCAAACAAATTGAGTCCTGAGAACATTAACTGTATTTAGGTCAAACATTGCGGTGCAGTGTTACAGGATCTGCATGCTTTTACTTTTTCAGCTCTTTAGTTGGGTAATAAGAGGAAACTGCTGAAGCCTGTTCTTGATGAAATCTCCCTCAACTACAAACCTGGAAATTAAATTATCTGGTCAGACAGTTTGGGAAATGAAATTATATCTGAGTTTTAAACCCTAATGAAGACAAGTTTGACTTGCAGTGAGTTTGTGTATCAGATAATTCATTATATGTTTTTAATGGGTAAAAGCCCCTTAAGATTTAGAAAATAATAATTTATAATTTGTAACTTCTTCAATTAAGATGCTATTTCAGGGGTCAATCCCAAATGTGGGTGTAATTAAGGGTAAATGAAAGGACTGTAATATATTAAGGGGTTTTAAGGGGAAAACCACCTTCACATTCCAAGATTTTTCACCTAAATTGAAATATAAATGTCATTGTGGTATAAATGAAGGAATAGTTTTATAATATTTGTTACATTTTAAGCAGTATATACCCCTTTCAAAAGTGAAACTAATGGTTCAATTAGCAATTAGTAATAAAAAAGCACAGTAACAAGACACACTTCCCCATTCAAGTGAATAGGAAAGTGTGTCCAAACTTCTGACTGGTACTGTAGCATTATTATTACAGTCCATTCATTTGTCCTTTCATTTTTTTTTCATTTTCTGCCTCTTCCTTATACACAACATTACAATGTAATAAGGGACAATAACAGGTTAATGCTTTTTAATTAGATTAATGCACACTTAAACTCACCATGAGCTTCTTCTGCTTGGACAGGTATGGTTCTGTCAGCTGAGGCTCCTCATGGTCCAACTTCATCAGCTCCGTCGCAGCATTGGCCAGGTGTCCTGAAGACACACACAGAGGACACATATACATGTCATGTCTGTACTGTTTGGTGAACAAATCTAAATAATGTGGTGCTCTAGTCTCCTGTAGTGTCTGTGAAATTTGTAAATTCCACATTGACTTCCAGAACGAGTTGCTTAGGAGATCATAGTCTTAAATTGGACATATTATTGTATTTTATTAGACATTTACTATGTTTTCCAACCACAGTGTTTCTTGCATATTTGACGGTCCAGAAAGCTTATTCTCATCTCATGTGCTCCCTTCATGGTTCCTTGAGGTAGAGGGAAGCACTCATGCTGTATAATTGCTTCAGTGAACCTGTAGTGTAAAAGGATAAGTCTGATGATACTCTATATTTTTGTTATTACAGAAAAACGCATGAAAAGACCAAAAGCAAACAATGAACTGATTCTACAAGTACTGTGTAGCTAAAGCCTGATATATCTTTTTCCTCTGTGTCGTAGAGCGCCATTATTATTCAAAAACAATTATAAACACACAAATGAGCTACTGTTTCACTGGGGGACACGTTCCTTCATTATAATGAACATGGGCACTGTAGTTTATTTGGACTTACATACTGGGTCCTGCTCCTGGAAATACTCACAAATGTGTATTAATCCTCTTCTAAAAATAGCACCCAACGAATGCTCTGTTCACTCCTGTTTGAGTAAAGTTTGCCAAAAACTACAGTGCCCAGCTGTTTTAGGACATTATTTTTATAGTTCGTACAATTTTTAAGAATAAAATAAAATATATATTAAAAAGTTTTCAATAACTTTCAAGGCACCTAATCTAAAAATATCCAGACTCTCATAAGAGGATGGAATTGTTACATTTCAATATTTCAATATTTGTAGTTTCCATGAGTTATTGTGTAGATTATGAAGCACCAGATTATGTTTAAAAAACAAGCATTTTTCAACCAAGAGTATATTGAAATTCATGCATATTCCTTCATTAACATAAAGGTTATTTAAAAAATGAAGCTTCTTCCAAACTTTGAAGACCATATGTATAAACCATGGATTTAGCCTTTAGCCTACAGCTTTTGATTTTAATTCAAGTATATATATTATGAAACAAATCATGCAATACAGATACGTTTTAAATTTGACCCAGACTCAAACAAGACTGTTTCAATACTAGAACAATTGTTTTCCATAAAACATAAATTGTTAATTTCACACAAACATCACTTTCCATTAAGTACTTCATCAGGTTGATGTTATAGATACAACACAGACTGACCAGAGTTTAACTGGATCATTAATTCTGCTGCAGAATTTCATCTAGTACATGCTGATGCCACTAACTGATGGAAAGAGCTCTACAGTTCAGTCCAGGAGGCCTGACATCAGCTGTTGGGATGTATAATCCTGGCATCATTACAATGTGCTGCGTTATGGATTTTTTGGTACTGAGTCAAATTACACAGTATGCTAATCACATTGTGCACATAAAAGCAGGGATTTGTTTGCTGATGATGTGGGAAATGCTGCAAGGAAGATGAATAGCTTTGCAATTATAATGCCTGCCTGTTGTTTTTGTTTGGGAGACTAGTGGGTCCCAATATTTAAAGCCTTGAGAGCTCGTAAATGTTTAGATTCATGAGGTCAAAACACTGAAATCTATTTATATTATGTATCAGGAGAAAAATACACATGGAAAATGGGGCAAAAACACATTTTATATTATCAGTCTACACATTCTACAAATTTTAAACTTTACATAGTTATAATTGTTGCAATAAATCTTAATATATTAAGAATATTAAATGTGTGTGAAGATGCGTTGTGAAATGCAGCAGAACACACTGTCAGGTTAAATCAAGCTGCATCAATGCATAATACGAGGTGATTCTGTGAACACTGTGCCTTTGTGTGTTATACACACTTGAGTGGATTCAGTTGCTAGAATTTGTAGTCCAGTGTGTTTCTGGTTATACAGGGTTCTAGTACTCTGTTCTCCACTGAGAGGCCAGACAATCATTAATCTTTATGCTGTGGGTCTTTTTAGGAACAATGCATAAAAGTCCAGTGCAATTTTTTTACTTAAAAGTTTTATTTGGCATCACTGATTAGCATCTCAAGGAAAGCTATTTCAGATTTGTATTCAAAGCTGACCAAGCTAAAGGCCCTTTGTGGCCTCGCTGTACCTTGTTTGAGATCATCAGGCAGAAGTATTTTATCTGTTACAAAGTCCCAACTTAAAACCAGTCAGTCTTGGCAATGTCTTGCACAATGTACTAGTGTTTGTTTTTGAGAAATACGCTTATTCGCTTTCTTGCCAAGAGTTAAATGAGTAGACTCTCACACCTGTATATATGAGGCTAGAGCCAGACTGGAAACAGGGGGGAAACTGTTAGCATGGCTATGTTCAAAGATAACAAAAGACAACCTTCTAGCACCTCTTAAGCTCACTAATTAACATGTTATATCTTGTTTAATTTGGTAAAAACTGAAGTGTAAGAATGACATGTTTGAGCCTCCAAAAAAGCAAATAAGCGTCTGTCCCAAAATGTTAAACTATTTCTTTATATCTCTTCTTAAAACATATCTTTATTGGTGAGCTTACTCTGATTGTACTGAGGAGTTGAATTGTCTCTTTCCTTTATGTTAAATTACTGGAATTGCTTTTATCTATTGTATTACAAAATAAGATCCATTTAATTCAATGCTATGAAATAATCAAAAATCAAGAACATGATGATTTATGTGTTGATTTCAATTGGCTGCTTTGTGTGAAGCACTTTGTAACTTGGATTTTCAAAAGTATATATATATATTATATTAAGATTTTATATATATGAAATCTTATTTGATATATATATAAAATCTTATTAATGCAGAATTATAAACAAACATGCCTACACAATATGGTGTTTCACTTACTACGTATTTCTGCAGTGGCATACTTTGGGATCATAGAGTCGGTGGTGAGCTCTGGATGGAGGATGCAGCCGTGTGTGTAAGCGTCCATGGGCAGACCGTCCAGTAGCTGACGGTACTGCTGCACACGCTCGTGGAGAGGCGACTCTGCGTCAGGAATCAACTGCGCCACCGTGTCTGCGGGCGAGACATTACATTACATTACATTTAGGCATTTAGCAGACACTTTTATCCAAAGCGACTTCCAAACAAGAGCTTTACATAAAGTGCATAGAACTATGATTGAAAACAACAAGATGTCTCATCAAACTTGTAAGGGCTGGTGAAGAATCACAAGTGCTTTATAGCACTTGTGATTCATTACATCGCTGCCAATGGCAGAAATGAAAAGAGCATTAAATCTAAGAACAGAAGATCTTTGTACATTATTAAATACAATACATTCAAACTAGAAATACCATTCCACTATAGTATTGTGCAATATGCTATACTTTATAGAACCAATATGTCTATAAATAAATAAAAAACATAGAATAAATCCAGGCATATTCCTAAGGTCATGATTGTTTTGCTATTTAAGTCCTTGTAGAATTATATCAAAATACAAATTACATTAAAAGAAGCATACGTTTATCATCAAGACACCTGAAGAAATACCCAGCCTTATTTTCAGAGCGTGCAGTATTTGGTGATGGGGGGGGGTCAAATTTAGAGACATATTTCAAAATTTGATCCAATTTCCGTAATTCTCAAGCCTCCTGTTTTCAAAGGCATCTCCACTCTCCTTTCCAGTCTGTGACAGGCAGAGAAGCCCGAACTCTAAGGCTTATAGAGGAATATACTCACACCATCCACCTCGCCTCATCATTCTGATCGTCCTGATCTGACTTCTTTAATATCTGTTGATACAAAGTCTGATCCAATACGTATATTAATTTAAATGTTGATTAAATATATATATCTAACACGTTGAAATAACAGGTGAAGCCTTTAAATTCAGCCCACCTCATTTTTCACAATGTAGGTCCTGGTTCAAAATGATGACGTCTATAAGCTTAAAGGATGGGTAGGCAGTACTGTTTTGGCGTCATAACCTGTTTGGTTCAGTTAAAAAGGTGTGTTTGCCCAGTTAGTGGGGTGGTTCACAAACTCATCAAATGATACGTCCCAGAGCGTAGGGTCCTGTCTTGTTCTAATGTAACTTTGCAACGGTCTCCCTAAACTACATTTAGTTTTTTAATCAGTATTTATCAACAGTTAACAATCATCAGTGTGGAATGTTCCTATTAAACGTATCTGGATACACCAATTATGTAATGTTGACAATGCAAAAAACGTATTCACTCATTTGTTTTAAAGAAAAGTAAAGCCTGACTCTTAAGTAACACACACACACACACACACACACACAGAGCCATGTGACAGGTGAGCTCCAGGTGTGCTGATCATTGAGCCTGCAGGATCCTGCTGAGGCTCCCTGGGTCCCCTGTGATAGCCAAACCCACGGGGCAGAGCGGACCTCAGCAGCCACTGGAGCCTGGTGACAGCGTGCAGACAGGCTTCTACAGTAGCCAAAGTAAATGCCTTACCAAGGCACAGGATATGATGTAACTGTCCCTGGCATCTCTGGGTTTGACAGATTTTAGCAACAAATAATGATCTTATGTAAGGTAATTACAACAAGAGCCAAGGACAGTATCTGAGCACCCACTCTGTACTGTAGCTCTGTCATATACAAGTCTTGGAAACATGGGACACTTTTCAATGTGGACACCACCTTGCACCAACATGTTTTAGCTTGTGGTCTGAAGTTATTTGGAGTTTGTTTCACTAATTCCTATTTATTACAACTTGGGTTTTATTTTCCCATCATTTAACTATCAGCTATGATCTTACTCATGGTGTACTCACCAAAGTAATAGCTGAAATCTGGGACCATGACAACAACAAAGTTCATGGTTTGTGGTTATTTGATTAATTGCAAATGTATTAGGGCTTTAAGGAAGGTCTTGCATTTCAATTAATGTTGGGGTTTTGGGATAGGGGCCCACAGCTCATTCTTTGATCAGGGCCCCTCTTAGCTTGTTAGTGTGACCCTATCAACAATTTATCTAGATTATCTAAAGCACTCACTGTTTAATAATCCATGAAAACACACAGCAGGTTCAACTTGAAGCCGCTTGTTTTAGAGTTTGCAGAATAATCCAGATTATGACATCATCATCTAGCCATCTATCTGACATCTAGCTCCTCTAGAGCCACAGAAGACTTTATACAACTGTACTCTACTTGATGACTAAACTAATCTTCATAAGTAACATTGGCGGAGTGTTTCTTTAGGTTGCCGAGTCAACTTGAGTTGGAATTGACAGTAATGTGGGTAAACCAGGATACATGAGATACATCTTTCTTAGCTGGCAGAAATCACAAAAAATGTTCACAAGATTAGCACGATTGCAAGATTTGTGTTGCAGCAGGTCTTTTCAGGCTGCCACTTTACACCTCTAACAGATTTTTAGAGACCAGAGCAAATCAGAAAACCAAAAGGAAAATGCTGTATAATTGTCCTGTAAAGTGAAATTCAACGCAGGAAAGAATTTATCAGCGCAGACTTTTGGAAGATAGCATCACAAGCTATTCTTGCTAAATGTGAACAGAAATTAACAATGAACAAAAGCAATCTTTCAATTTTTGGGAAGTATATGTTTTTCTTTCTATGCTAGACAAACGACATACATACATGAACGTTTCACTTTTAGATAAAAAAATAAATGAATAGATGAAATAAGATAAAAGATAGTTTCATGTTACGATGTAGGTGATCTTGTTTTTCAAGCTGTTGGCAGAAGCATTGATTGTGTTACCCTCATCTTCCACACTACCAAAACTGTCTCTTTTACATGGAAATGATCAGTATTCATGTCTGAGAGCAAGTGTAATACAACATAAACCCCCCAACTTAATGCACAACCCATATTTTAGCAAATAAGCTGTTTGAATCAATTATAATCGATGGTGAAGGCATTTGCAGCAATGGCACCTCCATGTTTCCAACACTAATGTTATTCAAATGAAGGCACGTCTGCCAAAAACAGTGACATAGCCCTTAAACACAATCAACCCAAATTATATTTTATGAAGATGATGCCCTCAGGATCAGACAGTGACTTTATCTCTATACATTCTATATCTCTTTTCTTAATATGTAACAGAGTTTAATAGTATGATTCCACTTGTTACCATTGAATTTACTAAGTATTGAGGAAGGTTATTGGCTCAAGGGCACCCTCTCTGGTAGTAATATATTTTCTACTGGCAGCCTGAAGCGTAGCCCGGCTACTGAGAGTTGTGTCTGAGGTGAGTCAGCCAGCGTAGCACTGTGAAGGTTGTCATGTAATAATGTCTGTACGGTTACATATATATATTTTTTTTTTCTTAGCTGTATATCTATAGATATGATTTTTGTACCCTTTGGTACCCTTGGTACCCTTTGGCATACGAGAGGTACTGTACCTCTCGTATGCTAAGCAAGTGCTTTACCACTTGAGCTAATTGCCACTCATGTCTGCATGAGACCAGCTAGGTACACAGTCTGATCCTTGTTAATAAGCACCCATGTCTTCCGGTAGGAGTACCTACCCTTTCCGTTTTCTGTTAATGTGTTGTGTTTTCGTTATAGTGTTGTGTTTTCTGTTAATGTGTTGTGTTGTGTTTTTGTTAATGTGTTGTGTTTTTGTTAATGTGTTTTGTTTTCTGTTAATGTGTTGTGTTTTTTACATTACATTTAGGCATTTAGCAGACACTTTTATCCAAAGCGACTTCCAAATAAGAGCTTTACATAAAGTGCATAGAATCATGGACGAAAACAACAAGATGTCGTATCAAATAATATGAGTGCTGGTGATGAATCACAAGTGCCATAGATAAATACATCGCTGCCAGTGGCAAAACCGAAAAGAGCATTAAATCTAGAAACAGATTATGTCGGTTCATTATCAATCACGGTACAATCCAGCTAGACAACAATTCTCATATAATATATCACACGATATGCTGTACTTTATAGAACCAATGTGTCACATTTGTTGTATTCCCGGAACAAATGAGT
>JAVQJL010072717.1:0-52834 GCA_036024295.1 Nannoperca obscura | reverse complement strand
TCTTTAAAGTTAAGACTAGTTTAAAGTCATCTTCATTGAAAAGTACAGTGCTTTTCCTTCAAAAATAAGGACATTTCAATGTGACCCCAAACTTTTGAACGGTAGTGTATATATATACTCAATGCAACAAGACACAGACGTGGAAAACGTGAATGATCATTAAAACAATAATATAAAAATAAAGGATAAACTATTACATTTATTTAATTAGATATTCTACCAAGACTTAAAATCCTGATCCAAAAGTAAATAAGGGGTTTGTTACTAACACACCTTCAGTTCTTTATTTATAAGTATCAACACAAGACACAAAATCCCAGTTTTAATGTTTACAGATGCTGTAAATACTTTATTATATAAAGTCCGTAAATAATGGTTTTGTTCATATTTCCTGGAATATAAAAATGTCTTCACACTGTCTCCATCTACACAAACCACCTGCGCCTCCTTTTACACCCCCCTCCTGCTAATGAGCCCTTGAATGGAGGAGAGGGTATTTACTGAGATTTTTAGATGGACTCTCTTACCACTCGTCTTTCTCCCTCTCTGAAAACGACGGCGGTGGAGAGATGTAACGGAGATTGGCTGTGACAGCGCCAAAATGAGGCTAACGAACATCCTAATGAGGAAATGTCAGCCATGTTTCCTCGTTTCAGCCACGCCGGATAGCTGGACTTAAGAGAGAGAGAGAGAGAGAGAGAGAGAGAGAGAGAGAGCTGCAGCAAAAAACACCCACTCAGTTAACTGACCTCTGACTGGATCACCAGCATGCTCACTACAAAACCTTGCAACATGTTTAGTGCAAGATATTTATGCATCTGCTCTTCAAAAAAGCCAAAAAACAGCCTCGACTTTGTAGGTTTTGTGGGGAAAACCGGCCCTTAACAGTGAGATTCATCCACAAAACAGCTACAGTTCTGTTGTTCTGTGTTGTTTCAGAAATGTCAGGGTTCATACAGCTTTAAAATTCAAGCCCTTTCAATCAGAACCAGAATACTTTATTGATCTCAGAAAAGAAATTGCATTTTGATACAGTTGCACTGCTCAATAAAGTAATAATAAAGGTATCTAAACCAAGAATTTCCAGACTCTCGAAGCCTTTATTGTCACAGACAACAAACAAACATGATGATTGTTTCACTTCAGTTATTAAAAGATTAAATGAGTGATTGTGTGGATGATGAAATACACCTCATCATGTTGAAAATCAAGCTTTTTTTCAAGAAGTATATTTGAATTGAAGCGTATTTCTAACTGTTAACATCAAGCATTTTCCAAACTTTTTGAGACTTTGTATAAACCCTGTCAGTAATTCAGCACTGAAATGGTTCCAGTGCACCTCACTCAGAATATATTGCACCAGCGTTCAGTGATCATACAGAACAGGAGAAACCAGTGACCACAGGGCCTGAAAATAGACCAGAATGCAGTGCAAGTACAGGACTGGTTGTGTGTCGACAAGAGGGAGAAACAAACTCTAGTTGACGCTATAATGAGACGTTTAAAACATGGTTTGACAATAGTTTTCCTCTAGTGAGTGCACTTCCAGAAGAAACATCACTTCTGATATCTGAGAGCAGTAGGAGTGCAAAGGTCCAATAATAATACAAAACATCTGTATGAGCCGAGAAATTAACACATTCAGGACACGTGTGTACTGATTTCCCCATGTGTTGTAGATAAAAATAGACATTTATTCATGTTTTCAGATTGAAAGTTCTGCTTTGGTTTCAACTGAACAACGAGAACCTGAAAACAAACCACATTAACCAAGTTCACAAAGTTTTGGGATGGTTTGGACCAAAATAGAAAATTCCCAGTTGCACAGCTGTCACGCCTTCAAACTTTCTCTTAGTTGAAACACGTCTAGTCAGGCACGCTCAAACGCTCCTCCTCTGTTTCCTGGGGACCCTCGGGAGTCACCTCAGGGACCCCTGGAAGTGCCCCAAACCCCAATTTGACAAGCACTGTCCCACTCAGACAAGTCACGCTCTCCTCATACAATGTTCTGACAAAGCTTTTTGGACTGAAGATCTTTGTGGAGGCTGGATTCCATTAGAGAACAACAGGGACGCCCCCCCCCCAGTCCCCCAGCTCCTAAAGCAGCATATGACACAGAGCCCGGGCAGAGGAGGTAACTCAGCCTTACATAATCCACTGGACGAGCTTCACGGGAGACAGATTCACTTAATGTGGGGGAGATATTAACGACATGCAGCGGTGACACCGCTGACGCTAATAATAATGACTTACAGTGATAACGGACTTCGAAAGGGCCCACAGCAAAACTCAGACGAGTGCTGACGTTGATTAATCGACTCGCTGATAGACAGGAAATGAATAAGAATGAGGGTTTTAACAAGGGATTAAGGGTCTCATGCACACATACTAACACATCGATGGCGACTGAGGTGCCATGCAAGGTGCTGACCTCCATCAGGAGCAACTAGAGGCTCAGGGTGTTGCCCAAGGACACTTCACCTACCTGGGGTTACTCCTGAGCCACCGCCAACCCCAAAATAATCACTTTGTAATGGCCTGCTGTCATTATTTTTGCCAAATTTACTTAATTAATTATGAAAATAGTTAGTGGTCAGCAACGTCAAACAAGAACGTTCATAACATCCTGAGACTGACAGAGAGGGAAATGGAAGTTGCAGGGTGTTTTACTCGGGAAGGCTGATGCAGAGATCGACATACTGAGGTCTGACGGGGTTGGTTAGGGTAGTAGAGTAGTAGGAGGAAGTGGGGAGGGTGAAGGTGGGGGTGAGGGGCATGGAGGGGTCGGCATATGGTCACATGAGAGGCACTATCCCGAGTTGGAGAGCCAAAGCGCAGCCTTGTGTATGATATGCATCGCGGCAACAAACATGGATGGCGTGTTTCTGAAGCGTCTGGGATGTATGCACGGGTGGTGGATGGGTGGAGGCTAAGGGGTGAGGGGTAGTGGGGTAGAGGGGTGGGGGTTACGGTTTGAGGACGTGTGACGATGGCCTGAATTGAAAAGAGCCACCTTTTGATTTTTGGACGGGCCCTGTTCCTGGCAGGCTGGCCGGCCATAAGGCGGGGTGGGGCCTGAGGATAATGGCAGCAGAAGGGAGAGGAGGCCGACAGCTGGCGAATTCTGCCCCAATATGTTTCCATGAAAGAGGCGAGGAAATTTCAGAAGACGCGATGCCCACGAACGACACGCTCGGCGGCAAAAAGGGAAGATTAAAAATAAAATTAGTTAACATCTTGCCTGTTTCACCCCACGATGCACATTTCAGCGCAGGAGGGGGGGGAGTGGGGACGTGATTGTGATGGCCATTCCCTTTACAAGAACCCGCCCCCCCCCTCCACAACACAAACCTTACAGTTAATTAGAAGAAGTCATGTGTCACCTCCTGAAGCTCGTTCAGCACACACAGATTTGGCCTGGAGTGTTTTAAGCCACTTTCCATCATCTCTCTTTCTCTCTCCTCCCTGTTTCCATCCTAAACATATTGTGAATCTAAAATGCAAATTACTCTTTTTCACTTCTTCTGTCTTTCTTTTATTTATTTATTTATTTATTTCCCTCTATCTCCAATCACTGTGCCTCTAATGAGGTGTAAAATATGTGCATTAATGACAGAGAAGTTATTTAGATCTGGGAGAGAGTTAATTGGTTTTAATCACAGCCTACATCCATCTGGTTACACGAGACAACAAACTACTTCATCCTGATGCCTCATTAGACATATTGTGAGGGAGACGCTCGTCTTCAGCTAGCTTCACATACACAACCATTGTTCAGCTGCAGACGGACTGGCATCATGTCGAGTTTATTACCCTTCGTTTCTTTCTTAAGGTGGACATACTGTGTATCCTTTCACTTTAGAGAGTCTTCATTGGAGTTAATTTAACTGTATCTTGGTATTTTAGTATTGAAATGTTTCCTTTGAAACAAAACATGGCCTCAGCAAGCAAGAAAATAAAATAAAAAATCCTCCTCATTCCATCAACACTGAGTTTCTATCGAGCCAGAGTTCAACAACGAATGTGCAGAATGTAGCTGCATGAGGATGAAGAATGTTTACATGCTAAGTAAATAAAAGCTTTGTCTTTCTTAAACCTTAACCTAATCTCTACGTTTCCTTTTGTAGTCTGTATGTAGTCCGAGCAGGGTTGACCAATCACGTTCGAGCAGACTTTGGTTGCATGCAGGTAAACAGTCTGTGTTGTCAGACGATGAGGAAGACTTTGCCCGGATCTGTTACGCAGATATATGGAAGCCCCGAAACACGGCTGTTGCACCCAGAGGCTAAATCGGCATCAGGCGATCGTCAATGGGTTGTGAGATTGATCAAAATCAAAGGGAATTTCATTTATAAAAGTTACAGGAACTGCAGTGAGAGATGTGTTTAACTGTTGCCTTAACATGACCATTAACTTCACTTACTCGTGCTTTGTTGCAACGAGAGGAGACTGCAGGGAGACAAATGTGAGATATTTGCACATTGTGATGAATCATAGATACGAAATATGTTATTTCTTAAAATCAACAGTAATTTCTACCTTCTTTGTCCAATAACAGTAGAATCAGGCGTTTTATTTTAGAACTAACATGCTTTTGATTAAAATGATCTCCAAAACAAACCACGTAAATGTACTAACCCATGATTTGAACACCCAAAAGTGTCTTAAGCGTTATCTTAACCCCTCTGAACCTCACACTGACTGTCACAGAGCCGGCCTGCATATGTCTCACTTTTCCTTTTATTTACTGATGAAAGCTTCATGTGCACGACGTCCCCGAGCGGTCACATAAGTTTAAAAACAGACATTAATTATGCCTCAGGGGAACATACAAGAGTTTCTGTTGGTGGGGAAGGGTCCCTTTAACCAAAGCACTCAGCTCGCTGCTGTCTGTCTCCATCCATAAGCGTAAAGATGCTCTCACCATCTGTTGGCAGTGTGACCATGTCCAAAGGACCATGTTTCTGAGGATCCTAACAGGCCAAGAACTAAAACGTGTGAACTGCAGGCCTGCTAATCTGAAGTGTTGATAAGAGGCTTGAAAACATACCACGTGTGACTTGCACCATGAAAACCAAGGATTCACTGGGGCTTCAGCCAAGATCCAGAGGGACTCAACGTGCACCTTTCAGTTCTTTAAACACACAAAGTGTTAAAGAATTTTATTGCAAAATCCTCATTTGAGTTTTCTCAAAGCCCTTCTACATTTTGCTGCTTGTTAGTTTAAAGATCGAAAACTTGACCTCACACGGAGGGAATCATATCAGACTCACTGTATTATTTTTGACGTTTGCAAACTTTATTGCAGATGACAAGTGCACATGGCAGAAGAAGGAATCTGCAGCTAGGGTTACCCTTCATGTGCCTCATTAATCATTAGCTGCGTTACATGCGCCTGTGATTCTCTTTGTCACTTCTCTGCAGCTCATATTCATTTCATGCTTCAGATGTGTCAACTCAAATGTTTTAGTACAGGTGTTGTCTCACCTACAGTCGTGTTGTTGCAATGCACAGTTTTAAGTTGCTGGGTTTTTTTTGCGTTTGCTTCATTTGAGTTCACACTGCGAACCAACTAGAGTTGCATGAATGAACAAGCCGTTTGTTTACTGAACCCTTGCTGTAAAATCTGACTCCAGTTTCTGGAATTTTTATATAGGACCCTTAAATATATTTGGCAAAAATAATTGGCAGCATATTCATGTGTTTGTCTTAGACAGGGTTGTTTTTTTGAAAACTGCTATATGTTAATGTGCTGTGTCTTATCTTTACTACCTCCACAAGAGGCTTTAGGTTGGAGGGAATGTATGATGATGATACAAGCACTACACCTGCTTAAAAATATAATGACAGTTAAATAATGACCTTACTATACAGTTAAAGTCCCCAACCCCCAACATGTTATTACTGTCCGGAAACAGCACCTTTATGTGTGTATTTGCTGTTTTGTCGAGGTGATGAGAACCAGTTTGTGTGTCTCAGTGTTAAAAAACACTGCGTGCATTAATTAGCACAAATAACACGGGACCAGTAACAATAAAACATCAAGCGTTGTGTGTGACACAAGACTAAACGGAAGCTACAGAAGCAGAGGGAAGATGAGAATAAAGCGATGCTTTGGTTTGCAGCAACGAGGCCTTCTGTTTGTTGTCGTCCAAGAAATCCTGCCTGATTAGAAAAACATACATGTTAATTATAGAAATCAGTATAGTTGCAGGCTTGTGTGGAATAAGAAAAAGTTATGCAATTGACTGATTTGCAGGATGCGGCAGTGAGACCAGCAGCAGCAGCGACGGAAGCTGCTGTGGTAATAATTAAGAAGACCTTAGCATATTTAGCTAAATTAAGCAGCCGGGATAGGATCCATATTTACAGCCTTGTTTTTCTGGCTAATTTGCCTCGCGTCCTTATGTGTGGTGTCAAAACTACTCTCAGTGTTTACGTTTGGTTCCCGTCTCCCCGCTCGTTCATTCTGACTGACATTTCTAAATGTATGGCGCCTGAGTGTACTGATTCCCCAACTTACCACAAAATGTACAGCCAGGAAATGATGCGTGCTGACAGTCATTATCGAACGCTGAACTTTGACACCTAATCATGAAAACAGTATGCAAGCGTGTACTGATAATTATCTGTGTGTGTGTGTGTCGGGGGGGGGGGGGCATGTTGGTTGTAGAGCCCATGCTAATCATCCCACACAGTAAAAGGCCACTGTAGTTTCAGGAAACATGAATAATAATGACATCTACATGTGTTTAGTTTCCAAACGCTATATATTTATTTATAAAATCACTCCATGAACAATACTTCTCATGTCTTATACCTATGATGTAACCCCTGACAACAAGGTTTTAATGCCTTAAACTATTTGTCTTTATTGTGTGTCCAATCAATCTTTTTGTGAGAAGGAATCAATGTTTTAATAAAACAACAAGAGATCACACATGTTCTTTCTCAGGGAAACTGCTAACACAAACATGCTAAATACTTCTTATATAACATATTTACTGTAAGTGTCCGTAAAAGATGCTGTAGATCTTTTAGCACATTATTTCGGCTTCAAGTCACATGAACTGCAGGGGTCAGAGGGACTGCTCTCACTACCTGCATCAAACAACAGGCACACAAAGTTAGAAAGTGGAATATCGTGCAACAACATATTTGCCAACATTAACCACAACAACGCAGTAGACGGGTTGTTCGAGAGCCTCTTTGCCTCCTGATAGATAAATAGTGTTGTGAGCGAGCGTCTGTGAAATCTATAATGTAATTATATTTATTGATTTTTAATGTTCTGATGCTTCAAAACATTTAAAATCTGACTTTAATTAAAAATCTTTCCTAATTGAAATACGAATTCATGAGATACAAAATAGAGTTTATTTGTGTCTGGTTTTCACTAAGATTTTATTCTTCATGCCAGGGAATATACAAATTCTCTGGATCACAGTAAAGGCCTCCACTCAAACAGCATAAATGTGTCCTTGCAACAGTGGTGCATCATGGGAATGGATGTGTTCAAAAGGTTGATGGGGAGGATCCAGGCAAACACATACATACACACACACACACACACACACACACACACCCCCACAGAGAGCACTGAGGCTGTAAAACCACAGTGGATTTTTACATCTGTCTGGCCTCATTGCTATGCATAGAGCCCCGAGCCACATTTCTCTGCTTCCACCGAGGGGTAGAGCACATTGGCTACGCCACCGCCCTGACAGATTACCGCCCTAAACAGTAGTGCCTCCGCCAGTGAGAAAGAGGCCTGCCAGCAACAGCTGTCCTTTAGCATTGGAAATGCTAAGTTCCCCTTTGACAAAGACTGAACGGGAATGAGTGTCAACAACGCTTCGCCCTGGAGTGGTTGCTAACATCTTGTAACTTTCTGTGCTCCGAACCACTTCTGTTGGATACTTTTACATCAACAGAGCGGCTGAGTTGTAATATGTATGGTAATTTTTTTGTTTTTGGCTCCTCTGCTGCCTGTTGTAGAGGATAAAGAACAAAAAACAAAAACAGTGTCAACAGTGCTGTTGAACTTGAGCGGTGCGTTAGCCGCTTGCTATGCAAATGAGGCTGGAGGAGAGGAAAGCAAACAAATCTGTTAATTGATACATCCTGTCGGTGAAGGGCCTGGAGGATTACCTGGACGAGCTGGAGTGTCATCGTCTGATGGCTGGGACACACTGCAGGAGTCTAAAGTGCATCTAATGGGGATGTTAGCAGTCATCCTCTACAGGCTAATGGCAACCATTTCGTTGGCTGTGGAGAGGTGCCCAAGCTGTCAAGGGCCAGGCATTCGGAGTGACCGCGGTGACCTGCGGTGACCCCGGCGAACAAGTGTACGGGTAAGTTCAACAGCCTCTCCAGAACAAAGCCGTCCGTGGCAAGAAGACACTAATTAAGGTAACACGGGCCGCTAAGTCCCACAAGCGTAGCACACAGTTGGAGTGTATACTGAACCTTGTCATGTAGGTCACTTCTGAGCTTTTAGCAAAGCTATGCATATTAATGGACCTCTGCTGCAGCAGTCGCCGCCTCGGCGCTCGTGGGGGGGCTTTGTGTACTAACTGTGGGGCTCTTTTCTGAAACATATGCATTGCAAATTGAGATTACGGCTGGTTACAGTTAGCGCAGGTCCCCCTGGCATTATTTAGCCATAACAAAAAGTAACAGTACATGATGCCGACATTATTATGAGTTAGCCAGGGATGAAATTATTACAGTAAAAGAGGTGTGGAGAGATGTTTTGTGGTGCCTTATGATTGAAACCCAGGTGATTTCAGGGTCTGTGCACTGTTCATGGGTTTCAAGCAGCTATTCGCCTGAACATCAGGTCGCATACTAACTGCAAGGTAAAAATATAGGCCACGGGAGTCGTAAACTATTTCATATGGGCTCACATTCTCGAAGGCTTTACGCTGCTTCTGCTGTTTGGTTTTAGAGATCATGTAGCAACACAGAAGGCAGAAGGATACAGTTTGTACAGAAATACATTCACTACATCCACAGCACCTTGTAGCAGCGAGATTACACATTTATTAGTGCAGATTCAACTGATATGTAGCCTCCTTTGAGGAACAGACGTGGCACTATTTGCTAATCCTTGAGAATTTCAAACCATAGTTTGTCTGCAGAGACGTTGGAGTTGTGAAATGTATCCTAGACCACCAGGTCGTCTTATTTTAGTTTTGTTGGACTGGAGATGCCAAACATATGTGGAAATGATGTGCACTCTTGGTGTGTTTTGCTCTTTCATGGTTTGGGCTAGACCACTTCATTTGAATTAAAGGAAATCTCAATGCTACTGAAAGCAATAATATTTTAGTGTGTTTTCAACTTTGTGTCAACGGTTTGTTTTTGCCCCTTTCCTGTTACAACATGTCAACGCCTCGTTGCACAAAGCCAGCTCCATAAAGAAATGGCTTTTCCACTTTGGTGCAAAATAACTTGACTGTTCTGCACGGAGCACTAAAGAACTAGAACGAGTTCAGGTTGTTACAGCTGCATGTCCACGGCTTCTGAAAGAGACGGTAGCTCCACTGACGTTTCACATGTTTTGTGTCTTTTCGTACAAATTGTAAATGTGTATTAAAAATAGGTGGATGGAGATGAACGCCCAGACACATGCATGATAAATCACGATTAATCAGCTTGAGTCAGCAGTCAGGAACGTGCCATCAAGCTGCATGTGAAGCCGTTCATCAGGTGTCGTATGGCTGCAGAATTGACCCACAGTGCCTGCCTTTACTCCGATATCCTTCAGTTTAGTGGCATGCATGTGGCACGGATCTTCAGCTGTGCCTCACAAATAGTCTGCCGCCACGTCACTCAAGCCTTGTTTACAGATATCCAACATCCTTTCCTTCGCGCTTGGCTGTCTCGCTGCGAAGTCGGTCGGGGATGTGTGATGTACATCATCGGTAATCAGATAAGTTGGGTACCATCCTCCTGCTTTCTCTCCAAAACAACATGTCCACTGAACTGAAAGCCAGAGTGCAACTGTCACATTAGCTGCCAGGGAGTGCTCACTCTGCTACATGCCTGGTAAACAAACCCCGAAAGATGTTTTGCATGACAGACAGACTGACGGCTCTTTCAGGCGAGGCCAGAGCGTCGCCGAGGAGAGCCGCCATCATCTCCTCTCTGTTGTCTGTTGAAACTCTCCAACCAATTAAAATGGCAGAGCACGGCGCACATTTGAATATGCATGACAGAATGTTGCATTCATGAAAAAAAGGGGATGAAACTGCTAATTATGTGGTCAACAGTCTATCACTGAGCTGTTTTACCTTCTATTTAATTTGCACATGAAATCTCTCCTCGTGACGGCGACCTGCATTTTGATCTCACGTCAAATTGTGCGAGCTTTCAAGTGTGCTGCTTTAATGAGGCATTTCATATTCACTGTAAGGGATCGTGTCAAAGAATAGTGATACAACCTCCCCGATCCCCACTAACTGTTGTTTGTCACTTCTCATAATGAGCCCCGGCCTTGTTATATTTCCTTTTTCCCGCAGATCATAATGGTTTTCCACATCCCCGTAGCTCTGTTCTCCTGTGGAGGCGATGCTAGGCGGTCAGAGTTATCACTTGATGCTCTGAGCTCTCTGGCAGAGTTGGACAATTAGTTTTGAATCCCTGGGCTCTCAGAGGAGCGAACATGAGGGAAACGGCCAATTATGGAATGTGATTTATTAAAATGTAAAAAGAAAAAAGCAGTGTTTGTTTGTGATGTTGGAAATGTCATTAGGACAAATAGGAAATGTTTATGAATGCATGACTGAGTGACTGGGTGATTAAGGTCATTCAAACTACATGAATGTAAATATTCAATTTAAATGAGAAAGTACAGCTCATCAGAATGTTTCTTAGTGTCTAGTCAACACTTACTTTAACAAACAATCACAGTGTATTTACACAACTCCTCAACCACAGGACATCCCACGGTGCAGCTGGGACACCGAAAGCCTTCTTCTCTGCTTCTGAGGTACGGAGAAAATATTCCAGTCAGACTCTGCGTCGCTTGCCAAAAACACTGCTCATCCAAAGTCATTTGCAGCAAAGTCCATTATCGTCATCACTTGTGGTGATGAATTCCCTATGATGGTGGCAGGCCCGCAGCAGCCTCCACTCATAATGACATTCTGCTCTTGTTGGCAGTCACTCCCCGTCAGATGGCTCATTCCCAACAGCCAGCGTGACAGACAGAGCACACACACAATACTGGGCTGGGCCCTCGCCGCCAGAAAACAGGGGGACAACAGGAATGGCGCTTGAAAGGCAGACTTCATTCATGGGAAGGCCCCAGCGTTCGGTCGAGTCTGCGTGTTACTTTTAATGTAATCATCTGTTTGTCTGATGTAATTATGTGTGGTCGAGCAGCTCTTTCACGGAATTTGTGGGGGGAGAATCCTCTGGTACACAGGAAGTGACGCAAATCCTATGCACATTTGCTTTCAGTTAATTGGCAGACTGGGTAGTTTGTGTGAGCAGCAAAAGCCGTCATGGCTGAAACTGTTTGACTGACAGTCACCGCTGTAGAGGTGATGATACATAAGAAAAAATTTAAAAAAAGAGAAAGTAAACTTCACACACAACTCTAAGTATATTGATCAAATGATGTCTCCAGCCTTCGCCATCATCAGTGTTCCCAAGGATGACTTGAAAAACCACCTTGTGTGCTGATGTTGGATGAGTCTGTACAACCCTGGATTAGTAAAAAGATTTTAAAAACACTTTTTTGCTACTAGCTGTACTAGCTGCATACACATCTGTACATGACAACTATGGCATGGTTAAGGTTCGGGGAATAACATGGTCATGGCAAATCAAAAACAGTGCAATCAGCTCTTGGTCAATTAAAACATTATGCATAGCGTGTACTGATGTACAGAAAACAAGTGTAACTTTACCCATCAGTCCCCGCGGCAAGTGGAATGAACTTCAGTAGACGTGACAAAATGTGTTTCTGAGCAGGTACACATCCAGTTTCCAATCCGAAATGTATACAACAGAGAAATAAACATCAGATTTAACATTTAGAATCATGACTGTGACAGGTGAGAGGTTTAACTCACAGGTGGACGCTTCATAGATCCGGATTTGACGATCCGATCGAAGCAGAAAGAGAGACGTCGTAGATTTTAAGTTCTTTCAGTTAAGTGAAAGGGAGGGACAATGATGAGCTTCCCTGATTTCACTGCTGGACCAAATTAAGGTTGATGTCCCATGAAAGGAAATGGAAGAGGAGCTGCAAGGCCAATAATATTTAAAGCGCCATGCGACTAAGTCATCACCTCGGAAATAAAACAGCTCTGTGGACACGCGGTGAGTCTGCTCGCTCCGGCAGGACGACTCAACAACTCGGTATAACAAATGAGGCGAAAGGCAAGGTTGTGGAGCCAGCTGCCTACAGTTCCCCTTTAAAAAGACCTCTAGATGCACATTCTGAAGGTCAGATTGGGTCTTTTAACGTCAACACTATCAACAGCAATAGCAGAAAACCTAAAAGTCCTTCTCTAAAATTACAAGTCAAATCCCCGAGTGAAGAATTAGCATTATAAGCCTAACGTCTTCATGCAAAAGAGTCTGGAAAAGTGGTTCAAAGCTGCATTAATTTACATATTTTGGCAACTGGGGTGGAGAAGAACTTAGCAAACAGATCTCTATTAACTCACAGCAGTCAATCAATGTCCAATATTCACCTTTTTGCTTTGGTTTGATGTGTTACATGTCCCGCTGCCCTCACCCGCTAGTCGCTAACGTCAACTGTCTGCGTTTAGTGCTGGGCGAGTGGCGTACAGTGGGTTTACAAGAGCTAGGACTGCCAAGTCTGATAAATATGATTAATGGGCTGTAAAACCAAAACAATGAGATTAAAAAAAGAACTGCAGAGTTGGTTTTGCCACAATCAGTGACGCTTATATGTGGGCATTCAATGGTAATATGACACATTTAGGGTAAAATGAATATCTCTTTGATATAAAGTAGCATACGGTATCATAACAGGAACAAACTGTAATGTTCCTTCCTACTTTGGGATGATAATAAAAGATTGACATGTAAAATAAATGGCTGAAGGTGACTCTAAGCCCAAGCTTATCGGGGGATTCGGTAAACAAGAGGCCTGGCAAGCGCAGTGCTCGGCTGTTGACAACTGGTGATGGTGACCAGGTGGGATATGTTATCCTAACAGTCTGGAACTCTTGTGAATTATTTGCTGATAGATATAAACAGCTGTTATTCTTGGTAATGGAAAGCAATTAGAAACATCTGCATACTTGGCTGTGAGCGATGCCTCCGAATGGCGGCCGTGGCTCCCAGGTGCCACTGGGAAATAATTACATCATTGGGCCGGGGGCCGGGGGGCTGGAGGACTGCTAGTGATGTGTGAAGAGCAAGGAGGATAGCCCAAAGAGCAACACACACACACACACACACACACACACACACACACCTGCCTTGTGAGGACTTTATGTTGATTGCATTTCAACCTTCAACCTTGATCCTTTCCTTTGATCCTAATCCTTAACCCCAAAACCTAATTCATTAACCAAACCTTTAACCTAAACTTCTTTATTTTATTCAACTTTTCCTATTCTTTAGTGGCACTGGCTGAAAATAATATAGCGTTCAGACTACATGCTACCAGCAAGAGCAGTGGCCCAACCTAACAGATGTGGGGAGAAGACGGCTGATGCTCTGGGACACCTCGGGTCAGGTGGTTTATATCACCTTCACCACCCAGTGACCGTGAATCTTTCCAGGTTCACTCAGATTCATAAACCTGTGGTAATGTACGAAACATGTAATCGCTGCCAGGTGGAAACTGGTCTCCTAACCTTACCGATCAGCTCTGTATGTTACAAGTCGTGAACGATGGTCCAGTCAGACCCGTCGAACCCCTGGTGCTTGGATAGATAAAACTGTGATGGTGCAATTTGCACTCCACATTTGTTGTTAGACCCTTAATTTACAGCAAACCTGATCCTAGTTATAGTCCGAGCTCTCAACCCACATAGTAACATTCATCTAACTCTAATGCTAACTTATGGCAGAAGCTTCAAGTAGATCCATTTCTGTACATATAAACTACAACACAGATTATCTAAAAGGTTTGTAAAGTGAAAATATCCTTAAAAAACCATCTGATGCACTCATATTATTTAGTGAAGAGATGAAGTCCGACAGCATTGGCACTGTCAACGGGACAGGTGCGACCTGACAAACCCGATCAACACTTGTCAGCAGCAGAGAGCATCTGCAGCCACACAAATCTGCACTTTTTACTGTTTCGGTACGTTCAACCATGAAGCTGGATACAACAGACACACGTTCATTTAAAACGTTTTACATTTCAGCTGTACAAGACGAAGAAGTGGGGAGGGTTGAAAATGACTTCACTTTGTAAAACTGTCCTCTCACCAAATGTCTGAAACTCAAACTGCTTCTCACAAGCAAACAAGTACAAGAACACACTTATAAACACATACACCCACAGATGAACACAGCAGACATTTGTTATGGTGATAATTTATTCTGTTTTCCAAGCAATTTAAAAGATCTCTCCCTCTCTCTCTCTGATGTTTTTGTGAATTCCCTCTGAATGTCATTAACTGAAACTCTTCAACCCTCATAAAGCCACATGGAGAACCTGGGCCAGAGGCTGACTCAAAAACTGCTAATAGTGTCCTTGTCTTTTTAGTTTATTTGTAGTGTTCTTCCTGCCTCGTAATAAGGAAGCCAGAACAGGCTACTTTGGGGCAATAAACACATAAATATGTTAATAAAAACCCAGGGAATTTACATTATAGTGGATATTGTTGTTGCACAGTGAAGCTATCAGTCTGTGCATGTTCACCGGGAGCAGTGCTGGTTGTAGAGTCTGACAGCAGCAGGATCAATAAATGGTGCATCAATAAATCTGGGATTTATTAGAACCAGATTTCAGAATCAGAATCAGAACCAGATTTATTGCCAAGTAGGTTGAGTACAAGGAATTAGTTTTGGTGTGTGGGTGCCAACAAGAGCAGATATATACAGAAAGAATTGAAATAAAACCACTAAACAGAGAATTCACTTTTTTATTATTAATAAAAAGAAGAGCTGGAGTGCAATATAAATGTAAATACAGTCTGAACTGAGGATGTGCAACGGTCAGATTGAAGCAGACATTAAAATAGCGTTAATATAACGTGTAGTGACCACTGTGTTGGTGGTGGGGGGGCAGGTTTATGGAGGAACCATTGTCATATTAGAGATACATCTCTGAAAAATGTACTTCTCGTTTGTCTGTGTTTCGTCTTCTGCCCACACCTTCAGCGATCCCTTCGCTGGGAACGTCCTCTGTGCTGTGTGATATGCAGTCAGTCACGCCACAGTGTGTCTTCCTCTAAGTGTGTTGTGTGTGGAGCCCCTGACCTTCTGCCCCCGCCTCCGTCTCTCTCTAAACAATACTGCGAGAGCCCCCGACAGCGCGGTGCCTCTGAATTTACCCCTGCCAAAGCATGACTGTGACTCTCCACATACATCAACGTACGGGCCCCTACTGAGCGTGCTCATCAGCTGTAAATACCAGCAGTCTGCACTGCACTGGTGAAATGAGCAGTCTGGGGGATTTGACCATGTTGGGAGGTGACAGGTTGGGCCTGATGGTTAAAGAGAGTGTCCTTTCAGTGAAAAGGTCACGGGCCTGACTAGGTGTCCTTGAGCAACACACTGACACCTGACATTAGTATGATATCATTTGTATGATGTTGTACATGTTTGCATCTGTTGCGAGTATCCTGAAAAGGAACAGTTTGTATTTTCTGTTATTAACTCATTTTATTTTGAATTACTTATCCTACATTTTCAAACCAGGTCACTAATGATGTTTCAAAACTCAAATAATCTCACAAACTATGATTGCAGATGTCCAACTTGGTGCACTTTCACTCAAAAGATTTAAACTGGTTTCAGAAACTTTTCCACTGTCAGGAGTCTGTAACCTGCAGAACCAGTATTATAAGACTGAGGTAGAACCTGCATATTTAAAGCAGATGGGCGACAACTAATTGCTAAAGTAATCATCCACAAGCACAGAAATGTTTTACAAATCCACACAAAGCCGTGGGTAGAAAATGTCTGTTGGAGAAATCTGACTTTGATCAAAATCTGCACAAAAACAACACAGCAAAAACAGACGGAGGAAAAAAACTCTCTTCTACTGCGTAGTCTCTGCAGCAGACAGGAGATAGAAGTAGCTCCAACACAAAACATTATGTTTGTGCCTTTGTTTCAGCGGGGCCAGTAATCCCTCGGGCAACAAACAGAAAATATCCGTCAGAGCACATGAACCTCCGGGCCGTGAGGCGCGGCTGTTGTGGCTGGATATGTTGATGCCGACTGGCGTACCTGTCACAGAAAGCTGCAAGCGCAGTTCAAAAACGAGGTGGCTGGTGTCACATGAGTCTGCTAAGGGAGCCGTTGACAAATATGAGCACAGCAGCGCAGCACAGTGAGTTTGGATCTGTCAGCACTTTCTTATCCTCACTGTTTTTCCTACTTTGCAGTGGGTTTGGTTGGAGGGCTAAAATGTACCCTACTCTGTTTAAATGCTAATCTATAAGATCCTTTTTGCTTTTAATTTGCCTCCATATTTGCTCCGCAGTGTTTTTGACGTCCATGTGGGAGACCTGAGGTCACCTTTAGTCACAGACTGGCAATTACCTTAAAGGGTAATTCTGGTATTTTTAAAGCTGGGCCCAATTTTTTACAAATCTACTGGACCATTTACAACACTTTTGGTAACTATTTGTCATTTAGACACCACAATCTGTCAAATACTACTACTAATAATAATAAAATAAAGAAATTGGGCACAGGTTTAGAAATAACCTTAATCTTTCCAGTCATAACCAAATGTTTTAGTCTAAAAGCACGACCATATCTCACCCATAGTTTATTTGTCATAACTATGATCTTTCCTCCACTTAACCATGCTGATTTGTCTTTTTTTTTATAGTTGGCATTGAACATAACGTTTTTTGTCTCTGTATATATTTGTGGGTGGTGCTGAATGTTGTTGTTTGTTCTTATGTGGTGATAGGGTGGCATTGTTTAAGCATAAAAGGAAGCGTCCACTCGTGTGTTTTTATTGCCAGGGACGTTTCAGGTCAACAGATGGACTGGTTCACATGCAGTGATGTGACATATAAGATCCAGGTTAAACCAATACGAATGGTACAGAACAAATCATATCCTGGTGGTTGTACCGGTGTGCCCCATGTACGGGATCAGCCGCCCACTCCTACTGTAAAACCATCGTACACGGTGAATAATGTGACTCTGATATAACTCCGACTAGTACAGTCTGTTAATCTATTCATAGCGACGGCGGTGCCCTCTTACTACAAGTCATGTAGATGATCAGATATACTTCTGGAAATGCTTTTTATTTAAACTGCCTGGTGGTCTGAGTTGATGAAAAACAATAATATTAATTGGTGTGTGGAGGTACAGTACAGCACAATGCAGCGGATAAAACCAAAGTACTTTCTTCCTCCCAGATGGTCCGTTCAGCCTTTTAATAATGAAATCTGCTTTTGTGTTATTTAAAAAATTACAATAACCTTTCCGCTAATCCTCCGATTTACGAGCCCGCACACCTGGATTTCTGCGCTGCACGTACGTCTCAAATCCCCCCCGGCTCTTGATAACATATTAGGATTATATCTCGGATATGGTTCTTTAATAAATAGTTTAGATAAGCATATCTGTTTAATTTCATCCACCCGCCCTCCCTGCATGCAGGATTACAGTGAAAGCGGTTGGTTTTGTTGAGCGTGTACTGTAGTCTGCAGACAGAACATGCAAACATCTGTACAACAATTCATCAGAAAGAATTATGTATGGCAGACTGGAGGGCTCTAAGCTGTGTGTATTTCAGCATCCCAGTGTCCTCAATGACTGAGGCAGATCATAAATAATGGAAGCAGAATGAATTGGTTTATGCTATGAGCATGTGCTATATATATTGATGGCATACCGTTGGTGTGCTGTTGGGCTCTGTGCTGGACTCGACATGTATACTGTGGCTTCCAGTCTGATGAATGATCTCGACCTGTCTGGTGGCTGGATTTATACGGTTTATAACATATAAACAAACACAAAATTGGATATAAAATCAATGCAGATCAGCTGGAAAAGTAACAACAACAAATAAACGAGACGTCAAACTCAACTGGACTGGACATGGTTTCCCAGTTTGGTGTGGAAGAACTGGCCTGCACCTCAACTTTGGGATCAATAGCACTGTGCAAACCCCTGCAGCCTGGTTCCAACATCTCGTGCCGTCCCAGAGGAGTGGATGGATTAATGCCTGTGGTTCAGGAGTGACATGTTTCCCTACTGTATCACATGTGGGGGCAACGTTCAGGTGTCCACATTCTCTTGGCCTTATTGTGTGAAATGTATCTGTACAAGGCCGGTCGAGCCTTTTGGGGAATGTGCTTCACCCCTAGTCCCCTGAACTCATCCATAGGAACATTAAAGAGGGAACTAGTTAATCCTGGGGCTACTTAACAACTCTGGATGAGGATTAATGCCAACATTTGTCCAGTGCCAACACTTTCAGTGGATATGTTTAGGGAAGCAATGTGGTTATGATTACAACAGAGTGAGCTTTGGGTAATTTCAGGTGTGTGATGGGAGGTTAACTCTGGCCTCCTGCATGACGAACATAAACACCCACAACTCCCTACGCCTCCACGTCCTTACTGTGAATGCTGCACACTACTTCCTGTGTTGGCACCGACCGCTGGCATTGTCCAAAAGACAAAATCCCTCAGTATCCTGGGCTGAAAGGTGGCACAACAAACGCTTTTTAAATAATCAACCCCTGTAATGTTTTTCCTTTTCCAATTGTTTTAAACAAGCTATAAAACATGTTTTTGACACCTGTATCACCTTTTTACAAATATCACACATGACTTAGTTCTGATCTGAGTCGTCTTGGTTCATCATTGGTTCGTATTGGTTTTAACCCCTACTTTGTGTTTTTCCAGCAGAAGCTGGTTATTGATCAAATTATTGGTGTGTTTTTAGTGTCGCTGACAGATACTAATATATCAGTCTTGTGTTAATGTTCTTGTGAAATGGACAAATTATTTTTTAATGCTTTGGCAACATGAAAACAATAAAGCATTTTGAATTGAATTGATAGGCATGGATTATTGATTGGATATGGATGTTATGGATGACTACCTTTAAATACACAGCACCATAGTGTTTCATGGTCAAACAAAAAAAAGTGGGAGACCTATAAATTATGCATGCTGCACTTGACCGTGAGGTCTGAATTTTCTAGGCCAAACACCCCACTCTCTGTGGGTTGTGACCCCCTTCCCCACCCCCCTGCTTTGTTTTTTTTTTACCTTGCGTGCTGGGCTAAATACCCCAGCACCTGCATGTTGCACTGATTTCACCCAGCCCCGGCAGATGGTCCTCACCCTTCACTGAACACACACTCCGGCACCTGGGACGCTGGGGAAATCCTTCCGTGCTCTTGCCACTCTGTCAGAGAGCACACACACATATTAAAACACAGACTCAACGGCATGCGTGCAGGCGTGCGCGCCCGCGAGCGTGCACAGGTGAACACGAGCAGCAACCACAAGTGGGCGAGAAGCTTCTCGTTTCCACATGTGGACGCAACTTCACCGAGGAAGAAAAATAAAAAGCTGCTAAAAGAAATGTACAGAAAGACATTTTACATCTTCATTCACACATCTCCTGTAATTGAGGGTGAAGAAGTAGATTGACAGAGGCTGAAAACACTTTGGGTTGTGATACAAGAGAAGTTAAATGCTTCGCACATGCACACAGAGACACTAGCCAGCAGCTCTGCAGGCGGTGTAGAAAATGCTGCTGTAGACCCCTCACAAAGAATCACACAGTAAACAAGCAGCTGTGCTCAGATTCGTTGTGATAAGGAGGAGCTGTTCCTTCCTTGAGCTTAATGTGAAAATATGCCCCACAACCCCATGACTGCGTGCCCGGACGAACGCAGCCGCAGGCACGACGTACAGACAAATACACGCCTTATGGCGACTGCTGTTGCACTCCTATCTGATTTAATTAAAGAAGCCTTCTGTGCTAGCAGCGCAGCACAAAGGAATGTTAATGATGAAACTAATGGCTGCTGTTTTCCACACTGAGCGGCCGCACCAACCACACGTCGTCTGAGAAGTATCCCTGAGCTGAATTGCAGGCCGGGATGAGCTACTTCGTATGGACACAGACTTCACTTTTCATATCTGCACTGTCAAAGTGAGCAGCAGCAAATGCCTTTTGTTTTTAGCGTTAATTAAAACCCTCACCACGCTAATGCGACGTATCGCTTCAACCAACGTCCGACTGTTGAGATGGATTTAACAAGCTGAATATAAACAGCTTTTGTCAAGTGGGAAGAGAGCTTCAACTGGGCTTTGAGGCTATCATTCTGCTGCGGATTTAAGGCGGTATTGAGCTGACACTGAATAGAGGAACAGTGCAACCCACCAAGGATTTTAAAAAGTCAGGATGAAGAGCATCACATTATACAGCACAGATAAAGAAACCAACAAGCAACATGCAAGAGCTTCATGAAAAGAACTAAACTAAAGTCTGAAAGGTATCAGTGCTGGTCTCTAAGGTTGATGATCTGACAGCAGGACACTGAGGGTTTGTGAGAGTTTTTGAGGGTTTTGTAAGAGTTTTTAAGGGTACGTGAGAGTTTTTGAGGGTTTTATGAGGGTATGGAGAGAGTTTGCGTACCTGATCTTCTTATACTTGTATGTATTTACATCTTTTCTCGTCTGTGTTTCCAATCTGCCTCCTGATTTTATCCAATCAGCATGTTTCAACCCTTTCTGTGTAGGTTAACACAGGTTTGCAGAAGTATAATTCCAGCTTTAGTCAGACCTAGAATTGCTCAAAAAAGAGCAAAACGTGATCAGCAATGAGTGCAGATTCACTTGTGGAATGATTTCCTCCAAACTGACACTGCTGTTAAACAATACAGCCATTTCCCCCTCTAATCTGCTAATTGCCTTTACCCTTGGCCTGTCTGAGATATTTACACACAAAGTGATGCAGAACTTCACTCCAGCACAGGTATCATTTTTGTTCAGCCTTTCGGGATATTAATGAAACTTTGCACAATGTTTATTCAAGAACTTGAATGAATCAGAAGCAATAAATCACGCCCACGTGTCTGAAGCCCCCGCACACAGTCAAGGGAAATGGGTGATAAATCACTGGAAGTAAAGGTAATGTGGCCTTATACTTCAAAGTTTAATCGTCACGCAAAGAATCACTCTCTCCTCGTAGACGACAGAGTCAAAGATACTTTGAGGTCCAGACCTTCACTCCTGCCCCACATCAATCACACCTGGGCGTTTTTCATTTTCACACTGTGGATCTTTCTTCTGCTCACGATATTAAGGGACTAGTTATTTTTTGACATTAGCTTGACACTTACCAAAGCAGCTGTTGAAGTGCTGTTAAAGTCATGCCCTGGAGGAGATAGGTGGCAGGATGAGGGTTCAATGAAGGAGACTCGCGTATCTTCTCGCTCCAACCATTCTCCACCTCACCGGGCCTTTTTATGCTGTTTCTCATACTTCACCCACTATAACCAACGGTATCTAACCTTTATCATAAAATCATAACAATGACAAGGAATCAGTGGCTGCTTGATGATGAGATTCTCCCCTAGAAACAGACGTGTTTGATCAATAAAGCAATGAATTAATTTACTAGGTCCTGATTAAAATACAGTTTATGCATTTGGCTCATGCTCATGAGTCAGACTTTGCCCTGATCGCTGTTCATTTATATAATCAGTTCAGAATAAATGCTCTTCCATTTATTCATCACTACATTTGATTCCTCAAACACTATTGAAGTTTTCTAATTGATGTTCAATGTCTCAAATGTGCATCAGTTAAAAATAGACTGCTGCAGTTTAAATGTTTAAATACCTTTTTGCTCTGAGACAAAGATCAACACTGAACATACGAAAAAACAAGTGAGAAGCTAGAATGTGTGACTTCATGCAGGTTAAACCAGGCTTGTTTCACCTCATTGTTCTTGATTTGCAGTGAAAATGTCTTTAACCAAACAGGTGCAGGTAGTTTAAACCCAATGCTGACATGCTGTAGCAACTTACCTGCAAGCTTTACTTTACTTTTCGGCCCACAGTCGGCAAATAAAGATCTAAAACAATGCAAAGTTGTCTCTCTGCATCGTCCAAGCAACCATTTTGCTTTCTGGTGCCACATCTTTGCTTTGCACTATTTACTCTGTAAAAGTAAAATAAGAACAGAGAGATACAGCAGGTGTTTGAAGATGCTGAACCCCCAGAAACATCATCAAACTGCATATTTCTAGAAATGATTCTAAAGTTAAACTATTCTTTTCCTCTTGGTTTCCCTTTCAAGTTCATATTAAAACATGATTTTATTTTACTTTTGACCTTCTGGAAGCGTCTAACTCATTTAAAGAGTCTCAGATCTGTTCTGTGTATCCACTGTGCTGTTCAGGTTGGATTGTCTGTTTCACCCCTGCATCCAGTCATGATGATTCTTTGTTTGGAGGGTACAGACCTGCTCTATCCAACCTGACGCCTCACTACAGCGACTCATATGCTGTCCAAAAAAAGCCCACAACAACCTCTACATACAGACATTTGGTCAGCAGGGTGCTGAGACATTTCAAAATGTGAAGCAACGAACCCATAAACCTCAGGAATACACGAGTTATAACGAATGTCTGAATGGAACTTTTTAAACAGTTTTAAAATAAAAAATGAAGCTGACGTTTGACCACAATCTCCATCAGCCAATCATATTGCTGCTGTCAAACTTTAAATCTGTTCTACTTCTTCTTCTGTTGTTCTCTGAGCTCTGAGATCTCCACCCATCCTTCCACCACCACCAGTGACTCCATCGGGGGGGTTTCCTATAATGGTTTTATAGACTTATGTAATGCCCCTTTGTCTTTGACAGATTAGTTTTGTCTGCTTATATATTCCACATTGTTAATTATTTTTTTGAATAATTATTATAGCTATCCTCCTTTTAATTCTTATTCTTATTAATACAAATTGTTTACTGGGACAACGAGTGAAAACAAACAATAACACGACAAGCGTTAGATTAGTGGATAATATCTCACAGTCCTGAAACTTTAAAGTTTCTCCTGTCTGTGTATCCTTGTACACTTTCTCTGCACCCTAAAGATTAACCAAAGACATCTGTGCCAAAGATCTGAACCCCCCTGATGATGATGATGATGATGATGATGATGATGATGGTGCAGTTTGGGGGGGCCAATAGATTAAAACCCTAAGCTATTGACCCATAACTAAAGTGATGTTTGAGCTGATAATCTCTTCATCTCGTGGTAAGTGAAACCCGCTTTGTTGGATTTTGACTGTCAGCAGACAATAGCAATAGCAATAACATGCTCCATGCTGAGCAGATGGGGGGGGCAGCAGAGGAGACCAATATTCACCCAACTGTATCCATGAGTCTTGGCGTGATCTTATGCACTGAAGTATTAGCACTACTTCCACCACAACAAACTGAGAAAATCTCATTTCAAATCTTCCCAAAAAAGCGAGGAGCATCTTCAACATCCTCTCGGGCTTTTCCCATTGTGTCTGGCAACGCCATTGTTCAGATACAGCGATGCAGAAAGGAGGATGCACTTGGGATCCAGGCAATTTCATTACACCGAGTCAAGCTGTTTCAGTTCAGGATCCAGGCCTTTGTGCCGGTTGCCCAGCACTGAGATCTGGAAACATGGCACAAACAACATTATGTGTTATAGCAACTTCGCGCCGGGCCTTGTGATATGTCCATCTGCCGTGACTGGTGTTGCAGATCGTGCTGATGTCCCTGCCTCCCCGCCTGTGTTCCCTCGCCTCCTCTCACTGAAGCTCTCCAGGTTGCACGACCGCTCAGCCATATTGGCCCTCAGTGCAAACTACTTTAGTTATTCAAAATAAGGATGCTTTTCTCAGTGCTTTTGTGTGGATGTTAAAGTTTTCATTGGTAAGGTTCAGCCTCTAGGGCACTTCATGGCTGCATTCTAGCATGATAATATCAGTAATTACAACTCATTTTGTGTCCAATCTGCACAGAGTTCACAGTAACGTATGTGTGCAGGATAGGACCTGTAGGTGCACATGGAGCTGCTGAAGTCCAACCTTTTGGTGCATGCTTGTTTTACTAGTGAACAAAGTTATGTTCTCATTTAGCTGTCAGAGGTTAGACTTACATTAAAAGGTTAAGTAATCAAACAAGAAGCATCGAAAACGTCTTAAAGACATGACATACTTCCCAAAATGTATTGTCATGCAAAATGCTCAGAAGAAAATTTCTACATCAGATTTCGTCGTATGATCCAAACTCCAACCACCAGAATGCACCAACTGCCCAAAACCCAAGCGAATGACAATCTGCCCGCCTCTCAAGCTGTTGTCAAAAAACACAAGAGCAGATCTTCAGCTCGTCACCTTCCAACTACACTTTGATCCGATTTCATGTTGTTCCGCCAAGATTACAACACCAAAGAATACACAGAGCATATTGACGTACTTTAAAAGAGGTGGTTTACAGATGCCTGATCCTTAAATCCCAAAAATGAGACGATGCTTAATTCATATCATGCATTTATTAGAGAGCATTTTTTGTGGGATGGGCAGGAAGGCGGGATCCATGTGGATGAGTTTTCGGGGTCGAGCTGCAGCATTTTACAGGCTAAGCTCATACTGAGACATATTTTCATCTTGTGGATTAGTCCTTCTTGGGGAGGGCTGGACAGACGTTTGTGGGCAGATGATATTTGGAAATATAAATAAACAAACATGTCACCGAGTATAATGGGGGCAGGGGCGGGGGGATGACAGAGGGTGTGTTGGGTGAGGGGTGGATGGGTGTGGGTCCTGAAGAGCCTCCAGCTATCTGCAGAAAGCTGATTATGTTAAAGTAGGAGATTCAACTAGACAAGTTAATGTCTGTATTAATCAAGCAGGAATAATATGAAAATCTCAGACATAATCAGATAAGGTGAATCTTACAGTATGGCGTTCTGTTCTGCAGAGTGAACACACTAGTGTACACTGGTGTATGGGTTTAGCGGTGTGCTTGGTCCATGCAGCCCCAGCCTCTATACAATCAGTCCTGCATTAATACTACAGACAATCCTCTTTTAATATGACATAGCAGAACCAGATGAGTACAACAAGAAATCCTGGATGTTATCAGGACTTTTCTTGTAGCCTCTGATAACTGAAATGAGAGCCGTAATCTGCTAATACAGAAATTCCTTTTGGGGGATGGAGACAAAGAGCAGCCATAATGACGTAAATCCTGCAGAAAAAAGACTTAAACAGCGGCCACATCTGTATCATTTCACCACTAATTAGTCCCAACACTTCGTAGTGCCATGCCAGTAGAAGAAATGTACTATTTTTAGCAGATTGCTGCGCACATCATCGCACAATTAAGTGCAATCTGTGTGTATTTGGTCAATTGTCGTTGCCAGTGGTCTATTACAGAACTTAACACACAGATAGCGAGAAAGCTTAGCGATACAAATTCTTAATTTTTTCTTAATTATACATTTAAAAAAGCTTGAATCAACTCAGTGTAACAGGTTGAGTTAAGAAGTGCACATGTCAGGTAAGCAGCCACATAGTCAAAAGTAATGAGTATTGTAGATATGTAGAGATATTAAAGCTGCAGAATATGTGTGAGTACTGAAACATATTTTGGAAAAGGGTTCCTGGGGGAAGGCAGTTCAAAACAGTCCATTATGTTATTGTAAGTTCCCACACATATTTGTCCTCTGCAGCACTGAGACAGCAAAGATGGTGGATTTGTTTGTTTATTTGAATGAGCCGTCGCAGAACTGAGGGATAAGGACCAGCTAGCCTTATCGGATTCTAGAGGTGCTCGATATCAATGCATAAAACCTCAAACATGGTGGGAGATGCATCACTGCCGGCTGGAAAAGACCATAATAATGTATGCACATGAGTGGACTTTATTGGCACCGGCAACCAGGAACTGTGCAACCCTATAAGCCATAACTAGCTAATCTACACTTCACAGTATCAAAGAGTATCTCTAATGTTTCGGCTTGTTTTCCACTGAAAAGAATGCTTTTTATCCACATGTATGTAGATTCCATTTGTATGCATTACTATGTCTTAGTGTAATTGTCTCTCTTATAATTAGATTATTAAAATGGAAAATTTAGAGGATTGTGCAGCTGTCCTGGAGGTATGTGCTGGTTGAGTGCTTTCTGATGCGGGAATTAATTAGCTACTGTAAATCACTGCTCTGCTCTTTGAAAACCACACAACAACAAGAACTGAAGGTCCGGGGATGGCAGCAGTAGGGGAGGGATGGCAGGTCTTGTCACTAATAGTGGTCAATAGAAATCATTGATTCCTGAACCAGAAACAGAAAGTCTCGCTCTGAAATCTCACGTGAGGTTGAGCTGTTACAGGAAGACGAAAGGATCTTACTCTTTAACAACATGGTCTGTCTCTGCAGGAATCTACTGGACCAAATCCAAAACTTCTGCTAAGAATTAGTCATTTAGACGCCAACATTTGTTAAAAATACCAGCGAGGAGGTTCTTCTTCATCATGTTATAACAGCAGCAGGTAACCCCCGCCCCCCCGTCCACATAGTCATGTAATAACCGCTGCCTTCCTCTCCCCAACTTTGACTGTAATGTATCTCCAATGTCATCAATGGATGAAGCTCATTTCTGCTTTATGTTGGAGTAAGAGAGGAGAGAGGCTCGTTTCATTCGCCGCTGTAATGACATAAACATCAATCTGTCTGAACTGCTGCTTAAATGACTGTGTAACCTTTACAGCACTGTTAAAGAAAGATGTATAATTTCTGCATAAAAAGAGGAGAAGCCGAGGTGATAAAAGAGGAGTCTAGCGGATGCACTTTCACTTTACTGGACTTGCAGGCTTTTTTATGCCCAGTCAAAAAGTCGCGCCCCGAGAGTCACTTTGTAAAAGACTCACTGATACGTCCTGCTTTTAACATGCACATTAAGATATTCACTGAATTTTAACAGATTTAAAAATTGCTGGGAACAACAACAGATTGAGAGCCATAAAGAGTAGAATAAAGCCTTTATTACCCACTGACATTCCTCACATAATGGAAATATTTTACAATGCCTCCCATTTATGGACCTCTACCCACTATAAATTATATTATGCAAGAAACATCATCATGACTGGTGGCATTAACTACCTTATATTAAATAGGTTTCCAGAGGGAAGGATTGACTTGCTATATGTAGCCTGGAACAAAATTCAATCTGCCGCCATGTTTAATGCCACATTTTTTATTATCTTGCAAGCATATGTTGGAATGGCTACAGATGATGAAGCTAGCTGCTGGGCAAAGTGATCATCAGTGCTGTTTTTTCTTTTCTTTTTTTTAAAGCGCTCTTAATAACAGGATCCAGCAAATTGTTTATGACCTTTGTCAAGGTTTTGCTGGGAACACAGAGGCTAGCAGCAGCGCCTGCGCTAGCCTGCGGCATGTGTGAATATGCAAAGCTCCCCTGGTTTTATTTTGTGTGCAAGGTTTCAACGTGAAAATGGGAAATTGTTTGGAAACCTTTTGCTTTGCAGGGGCTTCATGGAGAGAAGCCACGTAGAGCTGAGCTCTGCAAGAATGCTCGCTGCCGCTTCCTTAGTTGAGCATATGCCACATTCTGTTTTTAAGGGAGACTGTGTTTGTGTGGTGGCCTTTTTCACAGAGCTGCAACTCTGGCCATGGGGAGGAAGGGCTGGTCAGGGACAGCAGCTGTCCAGCTCTCTGTGAGCATCATGACATGCATGACCTGGCCAAAAACACAAGGTAAGCAAAAACATACCAACAAAGCTGCTCTCCTCGCAGATTTTACCTCATGTCACTGTACAAGCATCACAGGTCTGCGTCGCATTAAACCTCCATGTTATTCATGTGGTTACACTAGAAATGACTCTCCAGGAGAAACATGTGGGCCAAGAGGGTGAGACAGAGATGTAAACATGCAGCAGCCAGGAGGGAAGAGCCCTGATAAAACTGAGAAATCAAGAGAAAAGGCAGCAGCACATGCAGGAAGGAAGGAGCAAGGAGGAGGGACTGGGGAGGGGGTGGGGGGTGCAGGTGGTAGGCATGGGCAGGGGTATGCTGGTGCATCTGCCTGCGGCGATGGTATTGACGGACATATTTCCCACAGGTCCGTGTCACGGCGGGATCATCGCACATGATTACGGGAGGGATCAGCATGATCGGCTGTCGCTGATTTCGCTGACATCTGTCGGGGAGGTGATACAAGCTGTGACGAGGATTGCCCCAGACATGAAATCTTGAGCGTCTGTTGAGCCGCGGTGGCCGAGGCTCCTTGTAATCTCAGCTCCAACGACAGAGCGTCTCCCATGCAATGTTTTACCTCCAGAAGGAAATGGGAAAAGAACTTCTCCATCTGCTTGCACGAGTCTACATACTTGTTTATTCAGTGGCACTTTGGCGCATACTTAAAAAAAAAACGTTGGCATATATTCATATTTGTACGAATGATGTGCAGACTTTGTCATTGATTACATGTGTATTTTATTATCTTGTTTTGCGCAGGACAAACGTTAAGGATTAAATGTCTAAGCATTAAATTAGTAGAATATTAGAAACAAAACTTTATAACGGTCTTCTTCTATGCTGTTTTCTTGGGTTTCTTGGTCTTGGGTCATCAGCAGATTTCTGAAGTTTTCTTCAGTTTGTGGTTTAATGGTACATACACATGACAAAAAGTGACGGTTGCTCCTAGAAAAATGGATTCTGTGCCAACACTGTTGGGAGTTTCAGGTCTTTAAGTTGGCAGAATCATGTGTCAGAAGAATTGTCAGGGTTATTGTTTGGAGTCAGCAACACATCACCTTCTGTAAAAACACAATGGACCAGTGAGAGTGAAACATTACAGCAAAAGCAATTTACATATAATCCAGTGATTGAGCGTCCGTCACTAAACCAGTACAGTATCTGTCCAGCTTCAAAAGATGGATTATTTATCCCTGGGTAAGTAATTGCATGGTTCATAACAATGAGACTGGGATTAAGGAATTCATTACAGGTTCGAGGCGGAGCACAGCCTGTAAACACTTGCCTTTAAGTCCAGCCCCAGAGATAAAAACATTTCCGGAATATGGACCGCCAGGACCGCTTTGATGTGACCCTCATCACAGCGGAGGCTCAGAAAATTATCTCCCAGCTTAATCCTTTCTTCATTTCATCTCGGAGATTCGAGGGAAATTCTTAAACATATGGCTCAAATTGTTGGTAATGGCTGGGTAGGAGTCATCTGGGGCAGAAGCCTGAGCCCTTCCTCATTTCTTTGATGAGAGCTCTACCTTTGATTAAATGTCAGACTTTCGCTGTCACATATGCTGGAAGAAAATCCCTTTTTATTCCTCAGAGGTTCCTTATTGAGCCGTTCCAAGAAAGAGATCCACACTGTGCCCAGACCACGACAAAGACATCAGATAATAATGCTCCCATTCTTGTAATATATCATCTTGGAGGTTAGCGGAGGAGCTTTTAATTCTGATTCATTTGAAAAATGTGCTGTAGTCCATTTAAAGAAATTGCTCGAAAGGATTTGCCTCTTAACCTGAAGACAAGAATACAACTGGAGAAAAGTTGGATAGAAAACTTGTAGAAGAAAACATCTGAAGTTACTAAATCCTTGTTTAGTTTATTGACCTTTCAGCGTGATCACAGGTTCACAAAGGTTCAATTCACAATTAAAACACTGAATTATTTCGCTGGTGTTCAGCTGAGAGACACACTTAACTGTGTCTTGGCTTCACCAGAAAGCTGTTTAAGTAATGAATCTAAGAGTGCAGAGAGCCTCTGGATACCTGAGTCCCTCCAACTTTACATCCAGTTTCTCGCCTTCAATCCACAAATTTGCCTTTTAAACGTCGATTAATTGCCTCATTTCCGGAGGGGATGAATAAAGTGTAAAAGCAATGCAACGTTTGTACAGAAAATGGTTGAAAAGTTGATCTGAGGCCCCGACGGCACTCCGTGGTGACTAATCCAGCCGTCTAGAAGGTGTGTGGTTACAATCTCTCCGTTTAACGGCTCAATGAACAAACAATGAATAAAGATTCAATCAGCATCTGTGGTTTCAAAGAAAACTCAGAGCTCAAGCTGCAAGTTAAAATGTTCAACAATGTTCTTTATATAAGACAATTGTGTTCATAGGATTCAAGAAATTTGAGAATATATGATAAACATGTATGAATGGTTGTTAAAGATGCAGTTTTTTTACTGTAGTATCAGTTCTGTGTAAAATTCAAAGCTAGCTGTGAGTGAACGCTTGTTTGTGGCGTTTACAAAGTCATTTACATGAATAATGTGGCCCCGCTTCACCATCACAAGTGTTTATGACAGATTAGAGGCCAGCATCCAACTGCATTTTCATTCCAGTTATTTCTGTTTTAATGCATGTGTGAATCAATTAATTCTGTCATAAAAGGCCACCATAAACTGTGTGCAGAAGTTAATGAGTCCGGCATTACACATCATTACACCAGCTGGCATAACGGAGCATGTGTTGTTTGTCATAATATATGCTGCCACGCTTAACAGTCATAAATTGTTCAGAATGCTAAATTTGTGTTGTTTGTTTGATGACAAAGACAAAAAGACTTGTGCACTACAATCACCGCACCAACAGCAGGCACGTACCAACATACACGTGTGCATACAGGTGACTTTAAAGCTGACTGGCGATTGTCACAGATCCAAAGGCCTTTTAGGACTCCATGTACAGTTTTTGAGATTTGTGGAGGCTCAAAACCCTCTTTTATCACGGGCTTCTTGAAGATGCACTGCCTTATTTGTTATTTTCGTGGCACCCAATTAGCAAAAAAACTAAAAAGTGAGCCGAAGGAGTCTAATTTTCTTATAAACACAAGTTCAAATTCAATAATGGAGTGAGTCTTCAGGGAACCGTCTGTGATTGTTAAGGCAACAATAGACTTTTTAAGTTGTAGTCCTTTATACTAAATTGGTAACTTAACTAGTGTAATATGAAACATTAAGCAATATTTTTGTGTTGTTAAAAATGAACACTAAATGGAGTGACTGAACACATTGATAATTATCACCCATCTCTGCAGCTTTGGAGAACGTTTGCTTCTCCGGCTGCACATAGTTTGAGTCTAATGACTCTCATGAGTGCTGCATATAAAACTACAGGCAATGTGTGTTAGCCACATATCAGTTAATCAAACCCTAGTTAAATCCCAATACAAACATAAAATATGACATTTCTCTCACCAGAATTCATTTTTTTAGTATTTAGTCCAGTATAAGAAAACCAGTGAGTAACCACCACTAATAAATAGTTATCTTTGGTCTCTATATACCCAGAAACCCTTGTGTTTTGGAGTAGTAGTCACCTTGGTGCTGTTCTGCAGTGTCACCTGTGTTTAACAGGTATTATTCTGACGTGTAAAGACTGAATATGAGGAGGAAATGTGTGAATACATCCCAACTGTGAGAACCATTAAAAGGTGGGTGTTGCTGATAAACAGCATTTTCTCAGCTCAGTCAGAATTCCCACAATAAAGGCAGGTTATAAACGCATCACGGTGAGTTCAACATGTTTCGTTAAATCACAAGCCGAACAAAATGTGCCTCCATCCATCCTCTCACAAGCAGTCTGCAGCACAGCGAGGGGGAGGAGCCCGGCCTGTCTCAAGGTCACTGGGCCCTTCACCACTGTGGCATGATGGGTAGCTGCTGCCCGTGCCAGCCAGCCGGCCGGCAAGGAGCTGCCCAGGTTTGCATGGCCAGCGATACCTTGACAGAAAGCAGGGAGGAAGGCACCGGCGCCCCCCTGCCGCTCGGTAACTGATACCAAATGGTGCTTCCCCTCTGGGGTCCTGACCTGAGAGCAGGCAGAGTCCCAGGACACCTCAGAGCCGGTCTGGAGGATGGGCAGACAGCTGTCTTCTGTCAGTGGGCCCGTGGATCTCGAAGATCATCTTTCTCTGCACACACACAGTCATTTAGCAGCAGACTGGGTCTAAAAACAGGACTGTACAGAGAAATCTCAGCACTGTTATGAAGAGTTACTCAGATATGTTCCAGTTGTGATGTTTCACATGTGATTAGGATCTCGTGTAAGGAATTGAATTTTTTAAGTGAATTATTACTGTAAAAAGTAATGTATGCTCAGTTGACGTTTCCTGGTTAAGTACAAGGTTAAACACACAATAATCATATTGAGCTCTGTCAGTCATCTGAATCTCTATTAAATCAGCCTGAGTGAAACCACACTAAACTGTCTTTTAAGTCTTTAGAGGCGAGTCTCAGATCTTTGAAATCAAGAGATAACAGAAGATGTGAAGAGTCTGACTTCCTGTTCTGCCACCTCTGCCTCTCTGCAGCCAGCGAGGCTCTGAGGAACAATGTTATATGGATCTTGAAGGGGAGAAGCTGCATAATTAATTTGTATATTCTAGCATGACAGATGTTTGATTTTGGCGGTTAAAGTAATTAATAAGAGAGTGGAGGGAGAGGCAGATTGCTGGGAGATTATTTATGAAGACTCCTCACCAAGCACGTTGGAGGTGGGGGCGGGGGTGTGAGAGGCTGTGTGTGTGTGTGTGTGTGTGTGTGTGTGTGTGTGTGTGTGTGTGTGTGTGTGTGTGGACTATCAGCCCTGGCTCATGCCCCCAGCATCACCTGCTCCCATGGCCGCCCCAGCTGTTAGCCTAGCTGCTACCACTGTCATCTCCTAACATTTGTTTTAATGTCCCTCTGCGCCCAAACAACTAATTGCACCTGGGGTTTCCTGGAAACATCGCAGAGCTCAAGGACTTAATACCGGGAGTGGAACAAATACTCTACAAATGTAAAACACACTCTTTGGATTGTTCCAAAAGGAACAACACCTGCTTATACTTGTAAGAGGTTGGATGAGCAATTCAGGGAACTCACCTCCGACAGATGTGGACATCTGCCTCACATGGAGGAGGGAACATATCTGTGGAGGTGTCAAAGGACCCGCGCACAGGTACATGTGTGGGAAGTTGTCTTCTGTGTTTCTTTGGTCTGACCTACAGCAGATGAGTGAACGGATACAGTTGTGCATCCTGTTTTTAGTTCACACCGTGCAACTACAAACAGAACACACAGTTAGAACAATAACAATCTTCTCCTCTGGTATTTAGGTATTTGAAGGAGACGGGAACAAACGTCTACATATAAGCATCTGTCTAGAGGGCATTGTATTATCAGTCTGTTGTTATTTAGTGCCACTTTAGTTTGAATGTTGTTTTTCTGAAACAGAATTATTCCAGAATTTGAAAATACTGCTTCGCACATACTTGGTGTGACTTCCCCTTTATTTACTCAGTGTGTTGTACAGGTATCGCTGTACGCAGCTAGTAAAACAAATATATTTATTTAATGTATTTCCCTTATTTCCCTCAGTACATAATCATGTTCACGCCGGTAGGTTTGGGTACATCTGTGTGCTAGTATGTTAGTAAGCTAGCAACTGAAAGTCAGAAAGGGGGGACCGTGAATGTGGACCATGGCAGCCCGCTCTGGACCAACCGACTGATGGACCGACCAAAGCTGCCATTTCTAGAGCCGCGCTGCTAGCATGGCTAACAATAAGTCCGATGTGAGGGCCAGCACAGCTTGGGTCCACAAGTACGCCTGGACAGACAGAAAAACAGACCGAGGAGGAGAAGGAAAATAATTAGACACGGCCAAGTGTTGTGCAACAGCAGGGACGAGACAATTTATGCCTCAATCTAGACACAAACTTCCGCTTTTCCTTTTTTCTCCCCTTTTTATTACAGAGCTGTACGGCTTCAGAAGATAATAATGAACTGTAATGGATGCCAAACAGTGAGGACAGGGAGTGAATGTAATTTTCTCAATGAGGGCATAAATCTCACGCGGAGGCTGTTACTGGAAAGTCTTGTGGATACTCAAATGTGCTGCTTTGATTGGAGCAGTCACAGAGCATCACAAGCACTGCAAGTCGACAGAAGGTTAGTGCAGGTGATCTGCCACAATGTGATCTTGCTCTGTGGGGTCTCATTAGTCAGCAATGATTAAAAAAACTAAGCATTGATAGCAGTGCACAGGAAGGGGGCGATTTAATCAACGCCCCTTACTTCTTTGCTGTAATATATATACGCTGTTGTGACAACAATAGGGTCTTGTTTCATTGAGCTGTGAAGTCTATGGGCTCATATTCATTCAGACCGTAGCCAGGGAATGAAACATTATGTGGATAAGGACAGAGGTGGAGAGGAAGGCATGCGTGCACAGCTATGGAGAGATTAAGGCCGGACTGATCTCTCTGTTAAGCTGAATGGCTGCAACGTGATGAGACCCTCTGCTGAACTGCTTCCTGTCCTGGCTTCTGCAGGTGTCACCTGGAAAATGCACCGGAAGTCCATGATCTTTTATACCTCGACAGCAGGCAACATCTGTAGTACACTTTATATGTTTTCTTACTTTTCATTGGTCCTCATGTAGTTCAATAGCTGGACGATATTTCTTCAACCCGACTGCGATTATTGGAACGGACGCTAAATAAAGTGATGTGATAAGATGTGTGTTTACATGCCACAATATAAGTGGTATAAGAATCATCTTTTCGGGTTGGTCTCTTGATGGTTACATGAGGCATTTTTATTCAAATTAGTCCATTATTAGTGGAATATCAGGGTGCATTTAAAGGCAGCTACTGAGGTTAAGGATCTTGTGACCTCTGACGAGGCTCTCGAATCCCAGTTTGAGAACTACTGGTTGAGTCTGCTGTGTATGCTTTTTTTTTTATTCCCACATTTCAAGTGAATGATGATAATTGATTTGAAGAACTCTGGGAAGTACTGAATGTGCACGTAAAATATCTCTTCAAATACTTGTTTGACCTCGTCTAAGTTGTAAAATGAAATGTCCTTGGCGGTAAATGTGCGAGCTTGCAGAACGGACAGGTAAGTTCAGCCACTGGAAAAGAAATTCTGTGCACATAATTGTACAGATGTGTCTGATTAATGGGTAATGTATTTGAAATTAATTACAGAGCGATAAATTAGCACTCTAACACAAGACAAAGTGAATTGAATCTTTCTCTTTCTCAAAGGATAAATAGAGAGATGAAATATAATGAAGAAAGAAGGAAAGTGATCATAAAGAAATACATTTGCATACTAATTAAACCAGCCTAATAATCTTCCCTGTATTCTTCAAAGGAGTGTACTCAAAAGAAGTCATTTCCATAACTTACTGAATTATTGTCCTTCTGTCCTGCAGTGCTGTGGGGAACTTGTGGGTTTCCACTGGGTAAGCGTTTCTCCTTGTTTCAGACTTTCTTGCTACTAAACTTGAGCATCATTCATTGTAATTCGCGGCACACCCTCAACACAGGGTTAAATGTCCTTTCAATCTGTTAATTGCAAGACTTTATAATTCAAAGGAAGGGGTCCAAGACCTGCTATAAATCAAACAACTACTCACAGGGTTTTAATAAATTCCTCCCTGTGACATTGCAGGTAGCATCGTCTAACCAGGAGACTCGACACTATTCAGTAAGCACACTCATCATCACCAGCAAATGCTTGTTAAAAAGTGATCCGCGCTCATACAAATCATCTGCAAACTCAGGTGTCTGCTCTGCAGCACAATGGGAGTTTAAAGAGAGTTCACTCAGATATTACATTCATGAAGCAGGTGCTAACCTACATCCAGCTCCGCGCTGTCCCTTCAGAGTACAGGGAACATACGGCCCCCTGCAAACTGTTTCCTAAACACAACCTGTCGCCTGCTGAAGGCTCAGCAGCAGATGGGGAATATTCACCTGCAAGGATGCTGAATCTCACCTGATCAAAGGATGCAGAGTAATAATGCATAGAGGACTTAGTGTTGCTCTTTTGTTTTGTTCAAACAAATCCATGTGTATTATCCAGTGTGTGTCGTGACTGCTTGATTTGATGCTACACACTGATACTTAAGTGTAGAAAATGTGCTTACGCCAAATTGATCAAATTACCAACTAAATTTCTCCCCAACCCGAATTCCCTCTCCCCCAGTAAATATGACAATGACATCTGACCAGACTCTCAACCCAGTAATGAGCCCACAGTCAAGTCCACAAGTCCAGAACCAGTCCATACAGACACATAACACGTGAGCTTGTAAGAGAAAGGAAATGTCACGTAGAGGTTTATTAAAAAGATACATATTTGGTTTATCACGATGATCATGATCTAGGTTTGAGATCATATTGCGCGGCCCTGTGATGATGCATGTCTACAGTTGTTTTCTACAATTGGGAATAGAGTTCCTCCCGTCACATACACACCCAATACAGCCCGGACTTCAGTGTTTTGTCCGTACTTTGGTAAATTCTTTAAGCTTACCGTTGCAAGCTCTCACACAGGTTTTTAAAGATGGCGGTTGTGCTCATGTGCTCCACCAATCACTGTACACTTGAGTCGCAGAGAGTAGCTAATCTGAAAAGTGTCCTCATTTTTAATAAAGGTTTTAATAAAAAAGTCTGTCAGCCCTGCAGTGGAGTATTCTGACAGTGTCCAAGAAACTGATGCACTTTACTATTTTGTTTTATAACTTGAAATGACAAAAAAATATGAAAACTTTTGACACCAGAGAGCAGCTTCTTGTTTCTTTTGTTAATGAATTAATTAATCACGGGGCAGTAGTATTAAAGCAATCATGACCCAGATGTAGGTTTAATCACTATTGTGTTTTGGCATTTTTTTCCTCTGCTTTAATAACAGAAACAGGAAATAAGTGAGTGCATACTGTAGTGAGAGTAGGCGGGTCTGACATGAGGTCAGATCCCATACGGCGTGTACGTATGTCTGTCTTTATAAGGAGATACAGTGAGTTGGCCTGTTCTTACCCCCCCTCTATCCACATGGAAGTGAACGTGGATGCATTAATGCACAAAAACGTTCACTTGTTAAGATGAAATAAATCCTTCTGTCCCTTCCGCAGCGGCAGCGGCCCAGCATGGTAAACCTCTCAGAAGCAATATGTAATTAAACTCAGAGAGCATATTCTTTAATCCTAAAGGCTATTATAGATTTATGGTCAGTGCATTGTCTGAGCTCCACAATGGCTTTTCCTCACTGCACTCTTGTGGATACCGTGAGTCCATATATGTTCTTAAATGGGCAGATAAAGGTTCTGTAACCCTTTTAAATCTGGCTCCGTAATGGGAGTGCTACAATGGCTTACTGCTCTCGTGGGGTAATACTTTGGCTTTTGTATTTGTCCTGGGACGGATAGAAAAGCTTTGAAAGGATAGAGGAATCTGTAATTATAATGCACCGACCGTCATCAATGACATATTTTTAAACCCATTTCCAGTCACAGTAGAAACAAGCGGAGCTGCACATGTGAAATTGCAATTATGATGTATTCATTTTAGCTCCCGGGGATTAAAGTATTGAGCATGTTTAATTGTGAGTGTTCTACATTTTAGAACAGTGGAGCCCTGTTTAAGAGTGACCTATCCCCACGACAGGATGCTTTGAAATCACATTAATACTTAACTTAATTGCTACTTTTATTTGCGACATTTTGACTCAAACTCTCTCTCTAGCTCTGAGGGGAGTCGCTGATGTAATGTTTCCCCTCTGTCCTAATAAGTGTTGGTGGATTCTTTTTAATTCAGTGTATTTGGCCAGGTCAGGACATGATTTAGAAAAAGCATCAGCTTCAGCACAATCTAATAACTTTATATGTTGTGGTTTGTGACCACTTCCATCTTGTTTTGTCTGTTTCTTTACTCCCATCTGTAAAGACCGTTCTATATAAAGAAAGGCAACATTTCTTATATTGTAATCAAACCTCAAACAACTGCGTCTTATTGCATGTATGATACTAAACAGTGTCATAACTGTAGCACAGACTCCACATCCAAACAAGACATACTATACATCGAACATCCTTACGTTGCAACACTTAATCAGCATGTCTTTGGACTGAGGAAACAATGAGTCAAAGGAGGAAAGACAGAAAGGACCATCTGTAAAGCTCATACATAAGATTTCTTTCTTTAGTGATTTGGAAACGCCACAAAAACTGATTTACAGCCAAAGTCTTCTCCAGAAAGACGACTCAAACTGAGATCTTTCTCTTTCACAAAGCAATTTTAGTTGCCTACACCACTGATGAAAACATCTTTTCTTGTCTTTGTCCTGATTGCAGACCTCCACTCTCATTATCAGCTGTCTAAACATAACAATGAGGCAGCAGATGAGAACAGACTGTGTTGGAACAGCTACAGGGAGCGTTTAGAAGGGGCACTGACAAACATTTCGTCCTCTGCTTTAAAAGATTAGTTTTACCTGTTGTACCTGTCTGTGAAGTGTTGTTGGGATGATTATTTACCTGAACTGTGCAATAAACTGGCTCTCTAGTCCTCTTTTATAAACAGCTATTTGTGAGCTGAAACAAACCAAATTCAAGAATGCAACTTTCCCTCAATGAACTGGACAACAGAAAGACCACCAGGTGCCATCGCAGCCTTCGTGTGCTACAAAACAAGTGACTTTTTGTCTTTTCCGAGCAGCCGTTGGACCCTTTCGTCCTTCTCTGTCAGGCACACACAACTGAAAACCATCAGGTCCTGGTGGCTCAATGATAATGTATTCTCTCTTATTTGACTTTTTAATGGGCTTTCACCTAATTATCATCACATGGTTCCTCAGATGTGTGCTGGAGAGGGAACTCAGGAGTCGGGGAACAAAAGGAGGTCAGATTTGGAGGTGTTGGCACATGGCCTGATCCGCTCTGGTACCCCCCCCCCCTCTGCCCGCCTTTGCGTGATGATAAATTTTCCCCTTGAACATGATGTCAATATGTTGATGTGCCTTCCTTTATTAAGATACCATCCAACTGATAACAAGTCCTGCTGTGTGTTACCAACATAAATAATTAGAACAGAGACCGAGGAACGGCAGGTGGCTTTTGGCACAAAGAAATAATCATACTTGATGTGGAAAATAAAGTAAAAGGACCCATCTGTTCACGGCAGGGGGAGGTGAAAAAACACGTTAACATATTGTCAGTAACATTATGAAATACACAGCTAATAATTTAGTCATGGCACATGGCTCTGGACACTTGTTTGAAATAATCTAACAGAAGCGAGCCAGGCCCTGCTTCAAGGCTTCAAATTAACCGCAGATTTGCGCACTCATGACTTGTCCACCGGCCATTTTGTCCCACGCTCTGCCAATTATTTACCCAAAGGGTTGATGAAGAAAGAGGCGGCAAAGCCATGTAATGCTGAAATAATCATCTCTGATATAAGATCAGCCAAGAAGCAGCAGCAGACGGGAACTCTCTGTCTGTCCAGTACTCTGACTCAACGCCCAAGATCTCAAAGTGCACAGCCTGCAGTTCAGCATAGATTTACTTTAAGTTGTGTTTAAAAACCACTGAACAATCACAAGTGTTTTCGGCACTTATCATTGATGTGAAGGGATATGAAATGATCTTTTTCTGTGTCCAAACTTGAAATCAATGACGTGGAAATGCCTCCTGGCAGCATGGATGGATTATGAGACAACAGGCACACCATCGGGGTCTCCCTTCTACCCACCACAGCACACTCACCACGTCGCTCACAGTCACTTCCCATGGTATTTTACAGGTTAACCTTAACTCTAATGTGGTGTTGTTGGCTGAAAGCTGCAGCCTTGTGTTCATGCAGGAGATGAAGAAGGGCTGTCTAAATCCCATCCCAACCTAGGTGCCATATCTGATCCAAACCTCTACGTGAATTAGAACTTAAACTACTGTATACATATATTTATTTATATAGGAATCCATTCCTCCATATCTACAGCCACTTATTCTGTGGAGGGAGCGTATCCCAACAAATCTATAATAAAAGAAATGCCACATGATACCAGGTATTGGCAGACACTCAATGTCTTTCTAACAGGATATGTTAATAACAGTTACTCCCAACAGACACTAGCTTTGGGGCTCCTGGAAGCTAAGAGACTATTAAATAAAGCAATAATTTAAAAACATAAAGGGGGGTTTTCATGTTGTGAATGAATGTATGCTGTGGCAGCAAATACTCTATCTGTATGCACCCAGGCTCAGAGCCACTCTGGATACGCTGGAAGACTCAAATTACCAAAACGAAGAGGTCGTCTAGAATGGCCACTTGAGCCAATCAAAGTGCAAGAGGCTTCTTATCAAGGGCTTCTTGATTGTTATGAGGAAGACCTGGATCATTAAGGCCACCGCAGCCGCCGGCACTGATTTCATTTCCTCATATTCTGTTGTGTACCAACAGGTTCATCTGTGGAGGGCCGTAAATCAGGTTTATTTATTGCTTGATGGAGATGATCAGTTTAATGTGTGCTGGTGTGTGGAACCATCCTTGGTTTATAAATGAGATGATTAAGGCGGCAGGGCTTCCCCGCTCAGGGAGACGAACAGCCGCCTCCACTATGAGACTAAAGTTCAACGCACATCGTGTGCTCATCAGCTGGCTTCTTCTCTGTGAGTCATTGCAGGTGGAGAACAGTGGAGCCAAACCACTGGTGAACAAACCTCTGCAGATGACAACAACTATTTGGACTGGGGAGGTATGATCCACTCCTCAGGACTCATGCATGTGTGTCTGCAGTATAGTTCATTTATCCATAGTGTAAATGTATAACGTTATATGTCTGTGTAACAGAGAGATCAGCCGCTCCACTGGATGCAGAGGTTCAGTTTGGCTGTCAGCTGAAGCAGATGCACGTTCATCCTCGTTAGTTCTTATAGATTTCTTTCAGCTGCATGACTATAAAGATGAAAAGGGGTTAGTGAAGAGAAGATGAATAAAAGGTTATGAAAGCTGCTGCCAATAAAAGTAAGTAAGAATATTCTGAAATAGCAGAATTAAAGTTCTCAAAGGGTTCGTCAACGTTGGCTGTACTTCCAGGAACCTCTCATAACTCCAGTTTAGGCGACTTTAATGTTTAATACTTTCCCTAAAAACTCCTCCTTTATGTGAGAAAAGTGGGCTTTTGTCGAGTCTCACAAGTTTTTCTGGTCTCTGATGCCACATTTCAAATCTCAAAACTCCTGTCTGTGGGGTCTGAAGGGCAACAGACCTGTGTGTGTGTGTGTGTGTGTGTGTGTATGTGTATGTGTGTTAATTAACTTGAAAAACTACTAAAACCCTGTTACCTCAAAGATGTCTGAGCATGACACTGGAAGATGAGTCCCTTGCTTCCATTAAGTTTAAAGGACACTGGTTCTTAAAAATGAGCCACTAAACCCCCACACGCCTAAACACCTGTATGATTCAAGTTCTAGCATCTCTCTGGTACTAATTGGTTAATTATGGGACTTAGGACTTGTATAATATCTTACATGAAAGTTGTTATTCTCATCTAACTCCCTTTAATTCATTTACTTTAACAATACATTCAACTCAAGGCTCTTTCCAGTCTTGTTTCAATTAAGGGTGACATGTTCAGACAAGATGTTGAGGTGCAACAGCAGCGAAAGAGAAACAGAAAAACACCCGCACATCTTCCCTGAAATGGCTGCTCCTGAATCCCTCGCAGGGAAGCATTATTCCTAATAAAAGTCTTTAATAAATACTTCAGGTCCTTGGAGAGTTCCTTGAACCTGAAAGGAAACACTGTCTATACCCAGGAGCAAAGAAGCCCATTACAGCTTGTAGTGGAAGATTTAATAGGTGTCATAATTTATCATGTAAACCGAAAAGTGTTTCTTAATTAAGTGCGCGCGTTAATGAATTTTTTAATTTGATCCCTGTAAGTACTTTGCCATGCTAATTGCAATATTCCACACATTAGTTATCGGCTATTGCCCTTGGCTATTTGCTGTCGTGAGGAAGGGAGCCCCTTTTCCCCTCAGCTTAAGTTCATCAACAGAGTCTGAGCCTCCAGCCCAAACTGCGGACGCGTATCGTATAAAATAGTATATATATGTATGTATTCATGTATTTGGGTCTCACATTCTGGTCAACAAAGACAAATTTGTCAATTCACACTGATTGGACTGATGTGAATGTTTTGTTTCTATTGCTAAAGTCCAAGCGGTTGTGCTGCTTTTAGTAGTTTGAGCATCTGCTAGCTTGTAACACCACATCCCTTCACCTCAGACTGATACTGCAATCACTGAGTGAGCTATTTAAAATGACTAATGCGAACCGTGCTCAGTCTTGATGACCGCCTTTGTATCCAAAGTCTCGCTATCACTGGTGGCAGGCTCATATTGTTCAGTGCAATTAATCTGTTTGGGGAAACATAATAATGGAGTTGCCAACTGCTGCCCGCGCTAGTATTTTATTAATCAACTGCAATTAGGCAGCGGCGCGACGTCCTTAGGATGACTTTTCATTCAGTTGCCGGGGAGAACAGTGCAGTCAGTGAGAAATACGTTTCGCTGCTCCAGAGATCACAGATGGGCTCAGACAGACATAAAGTAGCAACAATGTGGGGAAATTATCGTCAGCCACAAACCAAATGCCAGTGCGTTTTGGCTTTTAAGTTTGTCCACTTTATCAGTGACTTGAGCAAATAACAAACTCCATTTTGAGGCTGACTTACGCTCTATAACTCCAGCTGGCTGCTGAGTTTTAGAAAGTGCACCAGCACTACTGTCGCCTCACATCCCAGACTGCAGTTCATAACAGCTCATTAACATGGACGGATTACAAGATGCAGGACCCCTGGGCATGGACACCTTAAAGCCCCCCCCCTTCCGCCATGTTTGGTAGTCAAGTGACCTCACTGTTTATTTATGGATTCAGTCAGTCACAGAAAAAAAGATGTAAAAACACAAATAAGCACCAGACACTCAACATAAAAACTAAACAACCCAATCCTAAAATCCCAAAACAACGTCAGGCCAAATCTGTTACCCTGTTTCATAAAAAGCTCCTAACCTGACTTCTATAAGCCCCTCTGAGATTTGAAGTATACAAAAGTACAGAAAAAAAAACTACTTTTATTATTCCCAGAGAAACTGACCCGAAAACACAGCTGCCCTGGTGTTATGGTTATGGTGAGTATGGAGCAGTATTGTAGTACTGAAGTATTGAGGAGCATACCCATTGATCATATTGTACATATAATGCAGCTTCTGCAGAGCTGCATTTAGCAAATACTGAATATTATTTTGCATAACCTGCGAGTTTAGCCGTCACACCACTGTACCACGTATAAGGAAGATGACGCTGTATCAGTGATGACACGAGACGTTTGGGGAAGTTTATGATTATGACTTCTTTCCAGCACAGTGTTGGGCCTGTGTCAGTTAATTAGGCCTGTGCAAAACCTTAGGGGATAATTGCTTCCTTTAAAAAGATGCGTTAATGGCTTCTTCTTCCTTGATTTGAGACGTTTGTTGAACGTTTAGGACATTTCTTCAGTGTTGAAGGACATTTTGCACTTGCCATAATAAATAGTGATATCAGTCACTTCTCCCCCCGGCTCTGAGTGCCGGTGCTGGCAGGCATGTTTGGTAATCCATGCTTCTAAAGCTCCAGTATAGGGTTAAGTGTAAATTGAGGTGATGTAAGGTTACTGGCACATGTAATATTGCTTAAAGTGATACTGATGCACCAGAGTTTGGGTTAATTTAAAGAGTTCAGTTTGAGAACAGAATATATTTGGACTATGATAGCATGTGTAACCCAAGATTTTGATTTGCGATGGGAGCAGTGAGTAGTCTCACGGTTAACACCGGTCCAGAGTAGTCTTGGTACTAGTTTACTAGTTGACTGCACACGGAGTGAGACCTTCTGAGTGACCCTACTTGTGATATCGTGCCGCGGTGACTTTCTCCTCCCTTCTACCCCTCGTAGTGTACAGTCACGGTTAAGATGGATTTGCTAAGCCCTTTAATTTAGCCAAAGCCAAAGGAACACAAGGCCATTAACACAAATTCTATCCTCAACCGCCCCCACCCCCCTTTGTGTCATGACATTCAAGCCTAATGGAGAACTCAGCAAAGGCAAACGCTTCCCCATAAATGTTTCATGAAGTAATTCCACCCATATGAAGAAACTCAGAAACAAATCTGTTGACATTATCCCGCCGATGTTGTCGGAGCATCTGCAGAGGAAATGTATTTAATATTCACAGGCCGTCTTACACTCTGACATTAGCCGAGGAAGATAATCCCTCAAAGATTAAATTAAATGTAGGCTGGAGTGTTTAGTGCTGCTATTGTTTTCATTAGTGCAAAAAGGAATTGTACTCGCTGCGTATGATATTAAATCGTGCTGCTGGGCGAGCACTTGACATCCATACTCCCCCACTCCTCTGATAAAACATAATGTCATTCAGGGTCCATAATCTCCAAGCAGCAGGTTAGCATTAGAGTTTTTAACTACACTTAGCGGTTACTAAATATGCATTTGTGGTATTAAAATAAATCTCCTGTTGAGATAAAAGCAGAAGGTGCACTACGCTCCCTGGCTGCTTCCAGCCATTTGTTCATCTTCACTTTGTGAGGTGAAGGAGGGGGGGGGGGGGGGAGGATGATAATAATGCAACATTTTAATATTTATCCAAGTAATCAGATGTGCTCTGTTGCAAGGGCTTTTTGGGGAAATGTCAACAGGTTGCAGGAAAGCAACATCTGCGAAAGTTGATTAATTATGGTTTGACAGATGTTACTGGAGTCTGCAGAGTCTGGGATCGTCCAATCCTGTTACCCACGCTGAACAAGTCGGGTTAGAAATGGACACAAGCTCAACTTTCTGTCTTTCTTCTTAGCATGGAAACTTGTCTCAGTGCTGAGTTTATTTTATTTCATTAAATACGCACGTTTAAATTAAACACTATCGTTCCCTATGAAAATCAGGATCATTACAGCAGCAAGACGCCAGAAGTAGGAGAAACCAAAGACAACAAATAGGGGATATATAAATAAATACATTTATTAAGCTGTATATATTTCAATACAGCTTAATGCATGAATTAAAATGTGAGAAAAAGGATATCCGTTGCCAGAAAATCATCAAAGAGATTTGATTACAGCAATAACAGGATGTGCAAAATGTGAAGATGAGTCCCAGTAGACAAATCAGATTTAAAAGGATTTAAAAAATATATAATTGTGTTAAAAATAATAAGAAGCATATTTGATAATGTAAAGAGGGGAAAAGTACAGTACACATAACTTTCTGAGCACTTCAGCATCCGTGGGTTTCATGCTAATTTTAAAGATCATGAAGGAGAATATTCCTTTCCTGAGTTCATAAGACTTCTTCCAAACCAAAAGGCTCCCTGTGGACATTTCAAAAAGCCACACACACACAAAAAACTATGATTCAGGTAAATTTGCACTATAAAAACATCCTTCCCATCTTCGTGAAGATGCTCACTAAAAGGTATCTTCTGGGGACACACAGCGTCTTGATTGACATTGGTGCGAATGCTCAAGGTGCTGCACTGCAGGCCAGTTTCAAGGTGAAGTGCACACAGAGCTCTGATAGTTGACTCCAACTCGTCATGCTGCTAAATTTCAGACGGAGGCACAGAGATCCCAGTAGGTCAGACCATGTAGGCGACTGACGACAGTCAGATTTAATAAAAAGGCAAGATTTCTATGAACTAGTTTATGTGCTGTACGGCATTCTTTAATACTTTAAGATGCAGGAAGCATCAATAAAAGTCAGCCACACACTTTTTCTGCTCTTTTCACATGATTTTTAGCGTGACCTTGACAATTGGAGCCAAGCACACCTCGTGTTTCAGCCTTTAACATTTTAAACTCACCGTGTTTCTTTCTCATGGAAATCCTTGTAGAGGGACACTCCCTCTGGGTCGGTCGGCTGTTAGTCCAGAGGAGGTCCTGGAGAGTCCACCCCTGCACCAGGGTCGGCTCAGGATCCTTGACACGGAGGGCTGGCCCCTCTGTCAACCTGGCGTGGCTGATCAAGCTGTTCCAACAACTGGAAGACATCACAAGTTAAACACTCATTATTTTAATTTGATGCTAATCATGTGTTAATGAGACTAATCCTCGCAATGATTCAGGTAATTTGCTTAATGGCTCCAGTCCAGATTACAGCAATCAGTCACGTTTGATAAGACGTCTGTTGCGGGGCGGGGGGGAGGACAGGGAACAGGTGAAGGCCAGCAGGCCTCCGGGACAGGGAAGACATGCTAGTTCACCAGCCCTCTCCCCTTTGAACCGTCAATGTCTCGGCTCAGCATCACTTTTTGATAGTTCACCTTCTTACAACCCAGAACAACATATTGCCAGTGTAGTTTCTTGTTGAGGGATTGTACAAAGTCATAATCACAATGCTTGAGTTCAGATTTAATGGGCAGAGCAACACGCCGGTATTTCAGAGTGCAAATTAGCTATACAAGCTAACCCTATACTGAAACAAATATAACATATATTTTTACAAAAGATAAATGGCAATGCTCTTTTCCCCTTCATACACAGGCATGACATTCATTATGTGAAGCTGGAAGGTCTTTAAGCATGCTAACTAGCTGTTTTAGCAAGGAAACTACAGGCTAGTCTGCCTAGTTGGAAGCGTTAGCTAGTCTAACAAACCTAGCTAGCTTAACAAGCTAAATATTTAGTTTGGCTAGACAGATGTTCTCAGATACTTGTCATAGTATTTATAATAGAAGTTTCTTCCTGCTTTACCTCTCGAGTGTCTCTCTCCGGGCTTTAGATAATGCTTCGATAGCATTTTAGCTAACAAAACAGCTAGCTGAGGGGCGGGGCTTCTTTATTTAAATGACTGGGGCGACGCCCATTTCCTGAAAAGGCAATATACTGTATAGTTTTATATTTTTTACAAGTTTATATGTTCTTAATAGCTAATTTAATTTATTTCCTTGGTGTCAGTGGCAGGTTTAAACAATTCAGTTTTTTTAGGAGTTTGTTTGATTGACAGGTGTATATTCCTATGACAGTCAGCTGTAGTTGTTGTTCTCCACCTTCCTTCCCCAAATTAAGATTTTCTTGCCTCTGATGGCAGCAAGGTGTAATCACAAAGACGAGTTTAAAAATGTCTTGCTGACAAAATACTGTTTGATTTAAAAGTGATTAAAGCTGAAAAAGTATGCATGTTAGTGTTTGTTTGATTGACAGTGCTCTCAGCCAACGACCAGCCACCTCAGCTCCACATATTATGATTTTGTGGCTCCTAAAACATTATTCTTTATTTGCATCCATTTTTGCTTGCTAGTCTTTCTGAGGTCCACACATTCATAAAATAATAAAAATCAATGGCAATTTAAATTCACAGCATCAATGAAAATGGTGGAACAAACCAAAACATAAACATAAAATTAAAATAGTATCAGTAAAAAAATAATAAAACATGTGTAAAGGTAGACAATTCAAACTTTAAAAGTAATTAAAAATGGTCAAAATAAACAACAACCCAAACCTCCCTGCTGAGATGGCAGTGAGGTGTAAAATCATACAATAGTAAATAAATAAATAAACTAGGCCTCTTAGAATTACAGATGGACCCCTGGTGGGAAGACACATTGTCGGGCAGATCAGTTCATCCAGAGAGGAGCAGTGAAAGAGTGAGCTCTCCCTGACAAATGGCTCCGGCATAATGACCTGTGGGCGCTAACAAATATAAATCGCTTTCTCTTGCATTTTTACTGTCGTCAAAACAAATGCTCATTAGCCTTTTATGAGGGATTGTGCGAATAATAAATAGATCCTAATTACTCCCCCACCCCACCCCACCCATCACAAATGCAAATGTGGGAATTTAAAAGAAACTGGTAGTAAAACAATAGAGCTTCTGTCCCAGTCTAATATTATATTTACAGTTACTGAGTTATTGAGCAATTAATGGTAATTTCTGCGTGCAGTGCTTTACATTATTGTATGCACTGATTGATCTGCAATCACTCCTGAATTCTAACCATTTTCCTCTGTTCTAATTATGCTAAATTGTTATTTTTTTCTTACAGTTCTGCTTAAAATGCTTATTAAAGCTGAAAGTTTGCTGACCTTTGACCTTCTGATGATTACTATAGAGGTACAATGTTCAGTTTTGCAGCACATTTAGATCACACGTTTGTGGTTTATGATATTTGCACTCACCCTATCCTACATGTCAATCACAGGTATTTGCATATTATATATTCACCACACAAGCAGCATTAGACAGCATTACTATGGAGGAAGCTTTAAACCAATGGTACCTGGTTAAAACGCCATCGCCGCTCACATTTCCACGAGGAGCATTTGTCACCTAAATCAGAGGATAACCTATATTTTACACACTAATCCGTGCTAAAGCGTGTTAGATGCCTATACAGGGGGCCCCGATCCATTGTTCAGGCTGAGGGCTTATCCATGTTTCACAAGCTGAGTGACAATGGACTTATGAGTCAGCCCAGTTGGCCTCTGCAGCTTGCGACCGCACAGTCGCCAGGTTCTTTTAAATGGCAGTTAAAGGTGCTGCATGTGTTAATGCACCCACACCATCTGCTGACGCCTCGTCCCACTCCGGCCGCTGACATACACACATTACACAATCCTGTTGGAGTTGAGCTTCAAACACAGATATAAAAAAAGAAATTAAATTAAAATCAGGTGCTGTACCAACCAACCTGGGACTGAACCAGGTGTGTGGAAGTTGGTCTCGACCGGCTCCATGTGATTAAAAGCCCTGAGATAACTTTGTTATGATATGGCGCCATATAAATAAAATTGAATTGAATTGAACCTACATGATGAGATCAGGATGTGTTTTGTTAGCTGCTTTGGCTTCATCAAGTCCTTTTGTTATTGTTCTTGTTAACTTGCTTAACATTATGTTACTGACAGAAAGAAGGATGAACATGTCACAGAAAGGGAAAGAGTGACAGGATCTTTAAGTAGCTTGCTTAAATCATCTTATGTCTGACACTATGATATATATTCTGCAGCATCTTGTTCCAAAGTCGTCATTGAAGCTATATGATTTTTACACAGAGTAAAACCCAGGACAGGAGAGAGAGGCAGGAAAAGCATGGGATGACATGCTGCAAAGGGCCCGGTGAGCTTTTTATGTATATAGCTGCAAAATTTCATCAAATGAACATACTTCTTTGTGTTCAGGCACCATATTATACACATTTTCCTCCTCTAGGATTGCAACATTTGAACAGAATGAGTTTGTGATGACTGGTTCTCCAACGCGTCACAGGTTTAGGTTTAAGGGTTAAATGTGTGAAAGCATGAAGATCTGCTATGGTTTATTTTGCACGTGATAATCATGCACAGGTGAGTTTGAGCTCGGGTTCAAACATAGAATCCATGCAACATCTCACAGCTTTGGTTTTAAAGTCTAATCAAGATGAATGGATTCTCTGTAGCTCACTTAATGCATGGTGTTTGCCTGTGAATGCACAGTTCATTGCATTGTTTGAAAAAATGAAATTCATTTAAAAGAGTAACTTCAGTGAATTTGATCGTCATCTAAATGTGAAACTGTGTTTGAGGTGATAAACGCTGGTGCTATAAGGTCCTTTAGATTAAAGCCGGTTCAAATTCCCTCAGAGATGACGGGGTGACTGACACTGACTTGTAGCAACCCCCCACCGTCACGCAGATTACGCTTTGTCCTACAACAAAAAGCTCTTTCTCTTACACTTGAACTCATCACGGGGATTACAAAAAAAGGTAGCTCGTCACCCCTTCCATTTCTGTTATTGTTTGTCAGGCAGCTGCATGTGGATTTAGCAGCTCCCAGCTCAATTTAACTGTGTGTGGATTAGATTAGATCTGCATGATCCATTAGATGGATTATGATTATTACCACGTCCCAATATCATTTCACTTGTCACACCCCAATGCGTTGCGTTACATATGGGTGCATGGTTTATGTAACGGGCAGTTCCATTGGTATAACATGCAAGATCCCACAGTTTCACTGCAGTCTGCGTTACTGATGCACTTTTTTATTATCCCCCAAAAGCAAGGCCACACAGACAGAGAGGCTCTTCATCAGTTTTACACATGATGTTTGATTCACTCAGCCTAAAACGTTGTACTCTGTGTTCTGGAGGGAGATTTCTGAAGCCAGAAATAATAATAACAGTAATAATAATTTCCTCTAATGATGTCATGGGCCTGGCCTTGGAGGCTACTTACAAAAAGTCTGCGTTACAACCATCTAGTTTATGAGAGATGGGTATTTACCAGGCAGGGGAAGTCTGTTTAAAGATGCTACAAAGTTGCATTGTGGGAAACGTAGGAGGCGTAGTACTAAAAGTCAAAATTTCTGGGCTGCTGCTGCTTCAGTTTTGACCTTTTCTTTTAATTCTTTGTAGAAATCGAATATTAAATTGCTGAAGTTCCCCTTTAATTATTGATCTGCTTTCACTTGTCAGGAGTTGTGCGAAGGGTTTTAGTCCAGGAGGTGCAGACACAGCAATTAAACAAAAGGTCACAAATGGTCATGAGATAATGAGATGGATAGCTCAAGAAATAGACATTTTATATTCACTGTAAAGTCCTCGACTGGATTCTGACAGATTAAGGCATGGCAAGAAACTAATACTGATGCCCACAGGGGCTGGTGAGTAGCCACATTTGGCACCTTTAAAAAGATTTGAGCAAATTTGGACTGAAAAAGAATTCTAAACAAAGCAAGAAAACGCTCCTGCAAAACCTAATTTGGGACGATAGAGAGGAGAAGAGAGAGAGAGAGTCTCCTTCTACTATCAGTGCCAAAAAGTAGCTCGTTTTTAAAGAGAATATAGCTCTCAAATGATGGTTGGTTAACTTTTGTGGCACAGAACTAGCAAACCCCCTGTAGTCAAAGCCCAAACGCTGAGAGGCAGAGAAACACCGCGAATGTGACACCGCTCCCTTCACAGGTCTCGGCAGGAAATGCTCTGTAGCGTCTGCCTCTCTGATCACTGGCCTGATTAATAGGGGGCTGAATTGGAAATTTAATTGGATGTGGTTACAATTATAAAGCAGCTCTCTCCCCGGAGCGGCAACTACGACTGTCGGACGGCGCCGACGGGGGAACAAGATATCAGCGGGGGAAACGTGTTCTGTCACACCACCCCCACGTTACTCCAATAGAGAGGGATGTGAGGTGTGTCGGATCGGTGTCGCCCACAGTGGAGCTGTTAAAAGCACCCAGACTGCTCTCAGGGTGGCAGCCGTTGACCTCTGTGATGGTCTCCGCTGAATGGCCAATTTATCACAAAAGGCCGGTGTGTTGCACATGTGGTGCGAGGTTTGACTACAGGTGACTTCTGTGGTTTTTGACATGGCAGCATGCCGAAAGAACACTTAAAACCCTCTTTTCTTCCCAGCACAGTTAAACACATCCCACCTGGGAGCTTTACAGTGAGCTACTGAGCAGCTCCATTGGAGCAGTTATGTGCTGTGCCCACAGGGATCCTCGCCGGTAACTAATATGCTAAGCAGGTTTTGTGCAGACATGCATGTTCTCTCCCTCTCTGCATCATTTTCCCTCCCTCAACATTTCTTCAGCGTGTCTACTTTCAGTATATTTCATCCATCCACTCAAATTTTCCAACCGATAAACCCCCACAGAAATCGTCCTCTTGCTTGCTCACATGCCCCCTCTCTGCAGTTGCAACCCCCACCCCACCCCACCCCTAAAGCCTCCAGAGGTTGAGAGAGCCCTCTTTTGGCCAGAGTCAGTATTACACCATCACTACACCACCACAGTCAATCACAGTGGGATCACCAGTTCCGTCACGACCACGCGTGCTGTTAGTCCAGCATACATTATAATTTCTGCCATATGTAAGATTCATGTCGTGCTTTTTTATTTCTCATATGCTAAAAAACTTAAAGTGGATGCATTTGAATCAGTAGCAGCAGCTGCTCACTGACAAATAAAAATGGAGCAATTATTAGATTGAGGCCAAGAAGCAGTAACTGTGTACTGTTGTCCCTGCTGGATCTCTAGCTTGTATTGCATTACACTCAGTTGTAAAAAAGTAAAAGTGCCCACATTGCAACTCCTTAATGAACAACTCTTTAATCTTGATTGACACACATTCACTCTGTACTCTGGGCTGTTTCTGGGAGATATTTGAGGAGATCTTTGTCTTATTTATTGGTGATTATTCTGCTTTGATTAAGAAAGATAGAAAGTGGATGATCCTGCTGCTCTGGTACGTTTATAAGTCTGTGCAGCCAACCATATCAAACTGGACTAACGTAAGGGTAAAACTGCTTAAACAAGCTTTTTAGTAGGGCTGCAACTCATGGATAATCTATCGATTTGTCTTGATTAGTCGATAAAATGTTTCAGATCAATTAGTTTAGATCAATTAACATTTGTTACTTCTGAAATATTATCGTTTAAACAATTCAAGCAACATTTTTAAAGAAATGTTGAGAGACTCACGCTGTGACGTCAGTTAATAATAATATTATGTTCATATGTGCAGAGAGAAGCTTCAGTGTGTCAGCACAACATGAATCAACAGTGTGTGTGTGTGTATGTGTGTGTGTGTGTGAGTGTGTGTGTGTGAGCACATATGTGTGCAAATGCATCATCAAGTGACTCCTCTGACCGGGCTCATGGCTAGTTAACCATGTGTGTTGATCTCTCCCTCTCTCTTTCAATCCCCCTCTGTACTCTCTCTCCTGTCCTCAATGAATGTCTCTGTGTGTGGGGGGGGGGGGGGGGGGGGGGGGGGGGGGGGGGGGGGGGGGGGGGGGGGGGGGGGGGG
>JAVQJL010072716.1:0-12187 GCA_036024295.1 Nannoperca obscura | reverse complement strand
TTTTTTGGTGGGTTGTGGTTTTGTGTTTTTGTGTGTGTGTTTGTGTGTGTTGGAGATGCTGGGGGGGGGGTGTAGTTGTGGCAGTTCCCCTCCTCTCTCTCTCTTTGGAAAGCCAGTGTTGTCGGTGCATCATATAAAAGAAGATATACAAGCAATTCACATGCAAATGTTGAGGGTGATTTAGAAAAGAGGGGGAGAAAGGGGAAATGTGCTATTGAAAGCTAGTGGAGGGAAGGGTGTGGGGGGTGGGGGTGAGTAGAGGGATGGGGGAGTGGGTCGCATTAAGCGTTGGCGAGGGAGGTGCGAGGTGGCGGCACTGTGAAACAGAGAGACATTTGTGTAATCTGGCTTTATGTATCACCACTTCTGAATAATAACATGAAAAAAGAGACTTACCTCATCTGCCTGGTAGAGCCAAGGCATAAATAAAAGGGCAGAACAATGGAATTACTATTACCCCAGCCTCTGCGCCGAAGCTACATCACCAGTATTCTTTTGAGCCACTGGCAAGAAGATTAATGTTTTGTTAAATATCAGTGTGGGAGCATGTGAAGAGGGGAGGGAGGAGGAGGAGGATGGGGGGTTTCTTACTGGGTCTTCTAAACTTAGTCAGTCCTGGCTCTCTTTGTAATTATGGTGTGTTGCTACGGATGCATCCCACACTCTCCCTTCCTAAGTGTTAGTCAAGCGTTGTTATGGTACCAGATGCATGTATTTGTCGAGAGGATTATGGGTAATGTTCCGTGGCGTCTGATTGGACATGTGTGGCTTGCTGCGCTCTGTTTTCATGATGCATTCCTTGGCTCGCAGTCCTCATGGCAAAATGTTCTGTGTTGCTGACTAAATGCACTGAGACTGGCTCCTCTCCATCAGAGCCCTCAGTTGTCCCTCTTCTTCATTAGCCTGCTTTCGAAAATCAACAATCCTGATTTCGAAATTAATGAATAAGGGACTATGCAAACATTTACAGGGTGGGGGTTAAATGTAATATTTCAGTTTTTAAAATTGCAATTTATTTATAAATTATAAATAATAATTTATTTAAAGCCTATCCTTGACTTGGACAAATATTTAAACACCCTCCCCCTCATAACATAATAACCAATATCTCGACATATAGTGTATAAAATATAAAGTTGGTACAACTAGTTCAACCAATAATGATTAAAAAAGAAAGCATAAAATCATTTAAGATGGTGTAATCTAATTTAAATATTAATATAATAATGGAAAATGTATCTTTGTAATAGCCACCAATTTGAAGTAGAAACAGCAGTTTCCAACTTTATAGCAAACATTACAATAGGCTGAACTTGTATTATAATATAACAACTTTATGTGACAGATCAACAATTTTCTGAAACTTTTGTTATGATTCTGAGGGAAAGAAGATACATACCTGCCTTTTGCGGGATGCAAAACCATCATTTGTGACTAAATGATTCCTTATTTTTCTATTAATTCTGCAAAGGAATGCTACATAATAACGCTGGGGTGTTTAAAACAAAAAAGACTCCTCTCTGCCATCCTGAAAAATGTCAGACTACCACCAGCAACAAAAGACCTTTTCTGACCTCTCCTACTCCTCTAATAATTTGTGTACAGTCCCAAAGTGCCTGCCCACTTAGGGAAACTACCCAAATGACAAGTCATCAGCAGAAATGTATAAAGTATAAGCAAGGGTGCACTTTACAGTGGCATATAATCTACAGAATAGACAATAAGCATAAGCGGTAACACACATGTCTACAGTATTGGAGATAAAATGCATCTTGCCATTACAAGGCATGATTTGTAAGCCTGACTCTTTGAATCATAATCAAACACAGTGGCTCCTTGTGATAGATCAGAGAGGACGTTATTTTGATAGAGATAATGTTAGTGAGCGCGCAAGGTAAGGGAGTCTGGATTAATTAGCTGACATTGTCAACTCTAGACAGTATTTTGCTATGTTAGCTAGCTAGCAGTTTGTCCGCGTCACATGGATGTACTAGAAGATCTATGATGCATTAGCAAATAATCTAATGTTAGCTAACCTTTTTTAAGCTAAAATCACAATATATTTCATATGCTTTGCAGGAATATTAGCTTACCTGGCCGTTTGTAACATTAGCTACTATAAAGAGCTTCTCCTTCTTTTGTTTTTATTTTGGCTGTTGGGGAGCTAAACTCTAAACTGAAAAGAAGTCAGGCACTGCTCGGCAACTAGAGTCCTAGACATAGAAATCAGTCCACAGGCTGCTACGAGAAACCGTGAAAGCGTTAGGAAAAGGTCTCATTTTTTAAAGTTATATTACAGTCCGTTCACACACAGACAATATAAAGTGATTAATACATGTAAAACATTATGAAAAGTTATATACAGTACCTTTAACATTCATATTCTTGATCCCAGTATGTGTAAATTCTGACACTGGGCTTCACAGTTGCGTCTACTCTCACATATGAAACTACCCAGTTCAACCACAGACCTCTACTGTTGACCACAGAGCCTCACTGGAGCGGTTTGAGGTTTAGTTCCTTGTTCAATAGCACCTCAACGGTATTTGAACAGGCAATTTTCCAGTAATTTGCACTCTTTTCTAACCTCTGGGCTAGTGTGGTCCCCCATGCGGTAAATGTCACAAGAACACAAAATTTATACAGACCACAAAAACCGACAGTCAACAGTAGAGGCTGTTTACATAACTAAATGTCCAAGGTAACATTGACATATCCCAGCTATGATGTTCAGGTTTTTCATAAGCAGGATGTGGTCTTAAACAGACTTTTTCTTTTCCATCTAAATTGCTATCAGCACCAGCCACAAAACATTTTTCTGACACAAATGTGAGTCACATTTAGTCATGCAATGACTCTTGTAAAACATAAACAATATACACGTTAAAGCACCCACACAAAAGCAACAGTTCTTCCTTTCAAAGAAAGAGGCCTCTGATTTCAGTTTTAATGGCATTTGCGTGTGTGTGTGTGTGTGTGTGTGTGTGTGTCTGACCAGACCAGACATCCTACCCCTGTGTTAGTAACAGGACTAAGGGGGGGTAGTGCACCCACAATATTACACACCCTCATAAATCTATGGCCCCTGTAGCATTTATGTCGGTGGCCTGTGATCTAGGGTGATAGGCATGTCCGGACACAACTGCCCTCCCTCCTGTGCCTCACCCCTTTCTCTGTAGCGTGTATGAAAGAAACAAAAGGTCAGGGGTGAACCTGGTTGCATGACAACGGGCTGACAGGCTCAGTTGCTAAGGGGATAGGTGACAGGGTGGCACGGACGTGGGGTGACAAGGTGATGGCATGAGGTGACAGAAAAGTTACCAGGTGAGGATGGAGGTGAGTGACGGCATCTGACCGACTCGCCCAAATCGCTCTTTCGCTCTCTTCTTCTTTGTCTGTCTTTCTTACTGTCATCCTTTCTCTATCCGTCCACCTCTCACGTCTTAGTCTCACCAGCAATCACACTCCGTCACACCTTTGAACTCCTTCTACCTAACTTTGACAGAAAATGTGTGAATGGGCTTTGTTGTTTGATAGAGTGTGTGTGTGTGTGCACACGTGCATGAGCTTGTGTGCAAACATGGAAGTTCTACATGTACATGTGCACAGTCCTATGTAGTTGTGGGCTGTCTTTGCTCCAGTTAGACCGTTGTTATCTGACTTTTTTCCCCCTCTCCATGTACTCTAGTAGGTCTCTTTGAGCTACTTTCTATACGTGTTTGTGTATGTGTGTGTTTCACAGCAGTAAACATCCTTCCGGTTTGCTCTCTTAACTTTGAGTCACAGCCATGACGTGCTGAAACAGCCGAGGGGGAGTTATCCACACTCCTGTTGGCAGTTTAGGAGAACCAGGGGGAGGAAATGAAAGGTACTCCCCTCATTTCATACACCAGTAACCTCACACACTGACTCAGCAACCAACCATGGTGAGTGTGTGTGTGTCTGTGTGTGTGCTTATGGCAAGCGAGTGCTTACGTGGGTATGTCTGTGCATCCGTCTACATATTATGCCTTCTAAGAATAACTTTGCATAGTTGCACAAATTGTTTGAGATCAGCGGTCATATTTGCACAATCTGCAGTGGAGCAGCGTGTTCTCAGAGTATCAGGGAGACATTATTCAGCCGGGTACGGGAAAGGATTTGACCCGTCTGGGCATTCACACACCCAACGTCTTGTTCAGTGCAGCTCCTTCTTGCCGGGGAGGTGAGGGGAGACACAATAGCAGCACTCATTGACCTGGTTAATAAGTATTCTGTCTTGGTCCCAGTCAGATGCGCTTTACCTTCTAATACACTGTCTGTGTGTTTCAGTCTTCAAAGCAGCACAGTGACCTCATGTCTGCCTCACACAGCTTTTGTAAACTAATGAATGACAGGGGCCAGGGATTCTGCAGCCCGGTCGAAACAGAGCAGAGACGTGTGTGCGTCCTAAGCGTGCGTGTGTGTGTGTGTGTGTGTGTGTGCGTGTGCGTGCGCGCCTGTTGTGAATTTGCACATATATGACTTCTTCCCCCTCCAACACTCACGTCTCATCTGCCCTGTTCTGTGTGTGTGCAGATAGAGTAGTTTGTCTGAGTGGATAACTGTAGAACAGTTGTGTGTATGTGTGCGCAGGCGACAGGTAAGTAGGTGTGTGTGTGTTGGTAATGCTGGTTGCCGTTTTCTCTGGGTCATGTGGGGATTGTCAATCTACACTTTGTGTTGGGTTGTTAGCATGAGTTGTTTTGGCAAAAACAGCCTTTGGTGTGGGTAATGTCACAAAGCAGCTTCTCTAAATTTACCAGCAAGAATCAGATAACGTGACGGAAATAGCTGTGAAGTGCTTTTGGAAAAAAACAAATAAATTACAAATCAGTTAATTGACTATATATATAGTTATTTCAATTAAACTAAATATAGTAAACCATTGGCTTTCTCAGCCTTTGATGCAATAAGGATCAAGAAGAATCAGCTAAATTTACTCAACTGTAAGGGAGCTTTTAAGACAAGGAAAAACAACATTATAGTAGTGTCATTATACCCAAAACCTCTCTAGTCTTATATAGTCTTACAATATCAACATTATGTTGATATATCTCACAGTTCTAGACAGATGTCCTCAGCTACTGCTGCACACGAAGGCTTATTTGTTATTATGATTAACCTGCAGTGTAAAAATCAAATGTCGGTTATTGATGTGTGCTGCACCTGTTAATAAATTTACTTTTTAGTTTCACTGTATTGTATTGGGTATTTGGGGAGAAGACTTGCTATTAAAGTTCAAAGATCGATTTTAAACCAGAAAACCTTGGGTACCTTGTTCAGCTGAGCCACCAGAGCAAATGTAATATGGTACTATACTTGCTTACATTATCTGCTATTACATCAGTAAATGTAATGAAAAGCAAAGGGGAAATAACTGCATCTTCTGGTTGCATAACAGTAGCCATATCAAAGAAGTTGTTAATCAAATAATCTGTTTATGCTACTAGCCAGTCACATGTTTTCCATTATGGCCATGTTAGAGTGGTTGTGTTGAGTTGGACATGATGTATGTTTCAGGAAATACAGATTGATATTCTTATAATAGATGAGGGTTTTTTGCCCCACTTTGTATGTAATTACCTTTGCAGGAATAGGACCCAAATATGTATTCCCAGAGAACAGATGATGATTGGATAAAAAAAGAAGACATCAGTCACATTTAAATAATATGTGCTATATACCAAAGTTTCTGATTTTGAGTAGTACCTTTACGTTATAGTACTGCATGTGGTTGTGTTGGTATTACAACCTACTGTAGTACCTTTTGTTTAAAAAAAGAAAAAGCTATAGCCTGCAGCGACTTTCATCTCAACTACTGTTGAAAGGTGTTCCTTCAGCTCCTGGCAGCATCCGACCTGGCAACCATCAGGTGTCCTGGCTTACCCAGCTGGTTTGCTCTCCAGAGCCAGAGGAGAGTACTAATGCATGAGGGGAATAAGGCATCAGTGTCAAGGGAGGGAGAGAGGAGCCGCTGCCATGTCCTGCTGTCGCGTGTTGTTTGTTTACAGGAAGGTGCCACTTGGCTGTGTGTGTGTGTTGCTAAGGGCCATGGGCCTGGATGGAGAGATAGGGCCTCCTTCATCCCTAATGACTATTGAGTGTGTCTCGCAAGATGACAGCCTGCTGAGAGCACCTGGCTGGCACTCTGCACAGCCCAGCGACAGTTCCAGACGTTGTAGGAAGCCAAAAGGAACGGTTTATGTATGTGCATGTATGTGCAGCCCTCACTGAATAGCCATGAATCAAGAGGCCATGTGATCCACTCTTTAATTGTCATGTTTAAGTCTCTTCAACAGAAGAGATGGAAAATTCCAAGCCTTGGAGGTCATGCGCTCAGGCCACCAGACCTTTTTGTTTGCTCATGCAAGACTGAAAAAGGTAGCAGTCTATGTTGATATAATTTTATAGCTTTTTATGTCAGGCACGAAGAAGAAAAACAACATTTGCCTTCAAGTTAGTCAGTGATTTATGTCATGTTTGGACAAGTATGAACAATCCATCTTCTTACAGGGACTTCATTTCCTTAAAAATATCACTATTGTTCATCAGAGAGGAATGCGTTCCTGAGTCACAAATGTAATGTGTTGGTTTAGCGCATGGTAATGTAATACACCCTTTAAGAATACAGTCTCTAATATATTTGTTTCAAATTTATGGTCATAGCGTGGTGTTTTTTTATAGAGGTGTACAGTAGCAACCGTTAAGATAGTCATGAGCGTGTAAACTGTCTTTTTTTTTTAATTTCATATAGCAGCCCACGGTGGGGTTTGCTACAGGCTTATTCCAGTAATCATACATGTCAGAGCCCCTCCACACTGCAAAAGTATGGGTGCGACACCTCGCAATTACTTATCTGCATTTTGTTGAGACGTTTATAATTCCCACAACCTAATACAGGAGCATAGACTCAAATTACAGGCTTTGAGTTACACGGTGAGAACTTATTTATTGTGGCACCTTCTCTTTCTTTGCCGGTGTCAGTCGACTACAAAACCTAATTAGTGCTTTCAGCTCGACACCCATTAGCTGAAACCCGATCCTTGGCCTGGTGGGGAAAAATAATTATGACATTCCTCTTATAAATCATTGGTTATGTCCTGAGCCCTTTCAATGGAAATATGATTTCCCACTACAAATTGTCCAACCTGTTTTATGTTCTCCAACACATAATTAAAGCCGTGGTGTGTGAGAGGAAGTAATTTTGTTCAAAGGCTTTTGGCAACAGCGGTGCTATGTCTTTTCTGCTTGTTTAGAGAACGGCTACTGGCAAACCTGGACATGTGAGCTGTGTAATGGATTAGGAACAACAGCAGCAACATGTGTGAATAACCTGTATTTGTCAGTCAGCCAAGAGACATGGGAAATTAAATACATCATCGAGTGGCAGGGGTGATCTGCAGGTCCTCAGGTACAGTGAGGGCCACTGGCAAAGCGCTTTCTGACTGGGAGAAAATGTGTCCACACATTAGGGCTGCCGAGGCCAAAACAAGTCTGCTTTATCCTCCTGGGGAGGTTGGCTTCAAACCACAAGTAGCCATGCGGGACCTTGTGAGCCCAGCTTTACTGAATGAATACTATAGACGAAAAAATGTCCAAGTGTAAACTTACATATGCTTGACACGCATTACGACAGCCTATAGCTTGTTATAAGTCAGGGGTAATACCCAACAAGTTGTCTGTTCCATGATGGAATCTTTGTACAAACTTGGAGGGTATACCTGCTAATACCATGCCATATGTAGTCAAATTAAAAAACACAATTTGTTACTCATGTAAGTAATTTGACTTTTTCACATAATACATAGTTCCTGGGCCTCAGGATTCCTAACGTTTGCATTGCGAGGCATCATCTAGCTCACTTGAACGTCCAGATTCACGCAATTATAAAACCAGTGTGAAATTAAATACGCATGGTTCTCATGCATTGTCTTTTTTGTTTCTTGTGGTAACACAAATAATACTTGAAAATATATAATCTTTATACAAGTCTCACTGTTGCTGCCTATGCCTACATTTAAATTCTGGCGCATTTCTTTTTAACTACAACAAAACACCTGCATCATAGGTGTCCAGTTACACTCTCTGGTTACTAAAAGATAATCCACACCCTCCAGCTAATCAGAATTGAGAATTCTTTGAGCCCATATAAACGGTAAATAACACACATAAGAACACAGATGAATACTTTTCATGACAACTATCTATCCTTAATACCTCCATATGGTCAAAGACCACAGTGCACAGATTTGGCACTTGAGGATAATGCTTATTGTTGTAGTGCATGGGCTAATCTCCTTCATACTTGTAATCCTCCTGAAGCAGGAACATTAAGTTATAGTGTCCTGTTCATCCATGCCCTTCCAGGCAGGGAAAGGTTAGACTGTTGCCCTGCCTGTCGGTGTGTATGTATGTGTGTGTGTGTGTGTGTGTGTGTGTGTGTGTGTGTGTACTGTGTACTGAATGTGTGGGAGGAAGTGACAGCCTGCACCAATGTCCGTTAGCCAAATACATGGCTGTCTGTGTGCCTCCCGTAGGTCATAGGGCAAGTCTTGTGGTAATCTGCTAATCCAATTGGCCTTCCGTATTTACATGATCTGCCAGGCTGCAGGACAGCCGTCTTCTGTCAGATACACACACATGTATGTGGGCAAACACATACACCCACGCATGCACCCCTGCTGTCCGCACTCCTTCTCTCGCGACTCCATGACACCGGCCGGTTTGATTCCACTTAGGCTCGAAGCAGATTAGTGAAGGTGACTCCCGAGGGTGAATGCCACTGCATAATTGGCAGAATTTATAAACCAATTAAAAGCAAATTCTAAAGAGCGCTATTCTGCAGCTATTATTAACTCACTAACCTATGATGGGATAAACAGGGGCCCACAGATGCATGCGTGCACACTTCCTATCATACATACAACTGTACAAGTGCGCCTGTGTGCTATTTGAAGTTCATACTTTCCCAATCCAGTGGCCATCGACAAAAGAGTTCCTGTGTAGGTAAACTCTGACTGACCCGGTTTGTGCTTAAAAGTCATACGTGTAGCCAGAACCACAACATATTCTCTGCCTGATAACCAGCGTGTTGGAACATGAAAGAAAGTTACCTGCTTTTTACATTTCCCATGAAGACATAAATATAATTAACCACATCATAGCAAGCAGGATGTACATTTTGCATTTCAGGAATTTACACACTCACACAAGAGATCTGTACTTTAAGGATTCTTTAACATTACGCTTAGCTGGACTTAATCATTATGGGGCAGTCTCTCTAATCCTTAGCCCACCCTGCCACCCTGTCTGTGCTAACTAACATGCCATATATGAAAGGAAAGTACTGACTACATGTGGTTCCCATGCAAACATAAGATAACAACCACATTATGGCTGGCAGGCTGCACCGCGAGTGTGTGACGTGCTCTGCAGCACCAAAGCCGAGGCTTAGGAAGGGACTGGATCCCATTTCCCAGGCTGAAGCAGGACCTCAGGGCAGAGTGTGGAAACTGAACTAATTGCAGGATATTGGTCCTCGGATGATTAGAGGAGGACATGGAATGCCTGGTCTGTGATGCAAGCAGACCAAGGTGAGACTAATGACGGAGGCATTTTCTTCAGATACATCTGTATCCTACAGTGTAGACCTGCGGCGTCGTGACAATGAGGGCAGGGGTAGAAAGACATTCTCTCAGCTTCATATCTGTCCTAAGGGGACAGTTGTGGTGTCTAAATTATATTCAGCACATGCACATTCCAAATGATTTAGTAATGAACTACATTAATATACATAATATACTCGATTACTAACCAATATCAGTATTTGAGAGTCCAATAGCAATACATCTACTGATATTATTGTCTTATTTACATAAACATATTAAGAAACATTTTGATAAGGATCTTTTAAATGGGATTTAGATACTTTAACATATGTACTGAGTAGGAGCTAGCTTTAGTGTTAAAAAAACAAACATATCTTTGGCATTTTTTCAATCATCTGACATGTGGGCCCATGTATCAGTAGTGAGTTAAAATTGGCTGGGACAATTTATCAATCACACCGTAGACAGGAAAATATTTTGACCACACCTATAGGACATTTGAAAAGTATTCAATAATCCAAGAGTGAACAGTTAAGTCCAGTAACTTATGGTGTTGTTGCCACAGGGGAAAAAATTTAAGTATTTCTGTGGTCCCGAAACTAACCATTTAACTAACCAAGAGATTGACAAGAGAGTACTGATAGGGTCGCCAGGAAAAATATCTTTAAAGATGTTAACCATACCAACTGCAATTGAAAACATACTTGGACATGTAATTGGAAGTCAAACAGTTGGGTATGTTAAAAGTGCGCAAATGCATGCATGTTACATTTATGTATTAATATGTTAAATGTATTGGTGCTCCAAGAATGAGCACTAACCGAGTTTGAGTCTGGCTAAGATATGACAGGTAAACTTCCCCAGCTCCAACAAAGGACAGGTTAAAACTGCAGCCTGAGGGCCAGACCCAAATAGAAATAGCTTAATAGTTTAATTCATGATGATATAGATAGTACCAAGAAAAATAATATATTTTGGTCATTGTTATTTTGTGATTTTTATTTAATGTGACACACACACACAACACATATAAAACATGATGAATATCATACACTTGCCTAACTTCTTTTATTCAATATTCTTGTCTTTTTGTAGATGTTGCAATGGAGGGCGATATCAGGGTCGCCTTATACCTGAACCAATTTGGAATAAAAATTAGAGTAACTAGTGAAAGTATATATACAGTATATGTAAGAGGATCAAAATATAGAATTAGAATGTAACTGTGGGATAAAAGGTGTAGATTTGTTGACATAGTTCAATCACAGGTTAAATCAACTACTGATTGTTTTGTGTTGAAGACCAAGAGCTGATTTGAATTTAACTTCACATTTCTCTCTTATGTTCACTGTTGTTTAACTCCACTGTCAAGGTTTTTTCCGAAGGTGACATATTGTGGATAGTTTTACTGAATTCATTTCAGTTTAGCTGTTCAGTAAAATCATATCTGAAAAATGCACAGCACACAGCCTGTGCTAAAATCTGAAACTCAACAGTAGCAGTTTGATATGTAATTCAGATAATAATACAGAAAACTGCATATGCACTAACCCTTGTCTTTTATTATAGTTGTCTCAAGCAACAAGTGGTAATTATTTTCCTTTTGTATGATACAGCTGGCCCAACTATTCAGCTAAGCTTTCGCTCAGTTGTTTGTGTCCAGAAATGTTGGCCATACTGGGCAGGAGGCATTTTGGAACGAGTGAAGTGTTGCAGTCCCTCTGTGCAGACACCAACCCTTTGATTCTGTGTCTGCGTTTAGTAGCCCCCTTTTGTTTGCTGTGTTTGTTTGATGTTACTTTAGCAGAAAGAGACAGACACCATTGAGTAGTGGGAGTGCTGTTCTGCTGCATGCCATTCACGCCTGCTGTAGAGCGCACAGAGTCAAACACAACAAGGATAGGCCATTGTTTACCAGTGGAACTAATCACCCTGATGGCACCTCCATAAATCCCCCTCCCTGTCGACAGTGATTGGAGTGTACCTATGTGTGACCATGGACAATACAAATGCGCCAAAGGCAAATAGAATGGGGGTGCACTGAGGCAATATTTAGCTTGGCCAGATGGCCGGTAGCATGCAGCAGGCTTCTTAGCCCTCCACATCTGCTCCTTATGATGTGCCAGCAACTGGGTGAGTGTCTCAGCTTTACTTGTTAGGGCTTTCCTGTGCACCCTCATTTGTCCCACTGCAGAGTGATGCCTCCCCACTTTAACCTGTCTGCTGGAGGATTCCTTTCCACACACTTCTGTTCCTTCCACTGTGGCAGGCTCTTCACATGTTGGAGGTATCAGTGCGGGCCCCGGTCAAAACTCCTCTGATTTCTTTATTTCCTTGTCCTGGAAGATGATCAGATTCAGACTTGTGGTGTGGTCCTATTGCATCACCAGTCCACACACACAGAAGCTTGCTTTTGCAGCTGCTTAATATAAATTCCCTTCAAATATCTTTGTCCAGATGGTTTATTTTTACAAACAATACACACGGCCGCATTCCTACTGAGGGGGGGGGGGGGGGGGGGGGGGGGGGGGGGGGGGGGGGGGGGGGGGGGGGGGGGG
>JAVQJL010072711.1:0-47939 GCA_036024295.1 Nannoperca obscura | reverse complement strand
AAGTTGGAAATAACCAACAGGGACATATGCAGATAAAGGGTTACAAATGCAGCTAATTTGTATGTAACAAATATGACCTACATTGGTAGGCTAGTGTTTGGTTCCAGCAAAATTGATTGTCTCCTTCCAAGTATTTGGGTCACATGGTCTGTACACCTGCTACTACACTATGTTTGCTCTTTATTCATTCAGGAACAATACAGGATAACATATTTGCCTTACTAAAGTGCGTCAGTAATTACTGAGTCCTCGTTTACTTATGTCCCCAATGTGTGGAAGCACTCTCGTAAATGTCATTAAGGCACATTTATAGTGTGTTTGCATTCTGTTGTGGGTTGTTGGCAGGCACTGTGAGATGCGTTCTGACTCCGTGATCTTCGAGCAGGTTAATGCTGCCCTACTTATTGACTGTAATCACACCTCTTAGTCTTTATGACCTCGTGTCTCCTGCTTCTGGCTGGCTCTGGCAGAATGGCAGCTCTACCCAGTCTGCTTGGCACTGCCTTCTGTGTACAGTAAAGAATGACGTGACATGAGTGGACTAGCCACGTGGTTAACCCCCGGAGCACTCCCCATCAACTGGCCAGAACAATATATTGTATTGAGATGCTGAGCTGTATTTGTTTCTGACAGGACTTCATCCTGGAGCACTACAGTGAAGACGGGAACAGTTATGAAGATGAGATTGCTGACCTGATGGACCTGCGACAGGTAGTGTACATTAATATGTGGCATTTTTACTCTAGTGGTCTACGTTATAATTAGTTTCAGATTCTCACTCATAGGGGTTTAATATGCCCAGCATCCATCTGCCACACACAGCACCATGAAATCTTTGGAATTAAAAGGTTGGTTCAGCCAAAATTACAAAAAAACAGTGCTCTCTTACCACGCAGACAGTTTCAGTTTTAATTCCTGAGCTTTTGAGATGGTTTCTCCTGGCACCCAAATACAATGACGCCACTATTTTAAGTAACTACAGATTGTATCAGATCTCTTTCGTTTCATGTCCTAGGCTTGCAGAACACCAAGTCGAAATGACGCCGGGGTGGACCTTCTGGCAAAATACTTCAGTCATCTTCCTCTTATGGAGAGCCGATTCTTCTCTCCAACCCGCCAGACTGGCATCTTCTTCACCTGGTACACACCAGTTATTACCTATTAGCACCAATCAAAAGCTGTGGCGATGTTAACAATAAACCATCTTTAAGAGCAATTGTGAAACTTCATGAAATTCACTGTGTGATTGTTTTATTTACTGTTTGGCAAAACTAAAAAGTGACAGTATCTGCCCCTTTCAGGTATGACTCCTTCACAGGAGTGCCGGTATGCCAACAGAACCTGTCACTGGAGAAGGCCAGCATTCTCTTCAACATGGCCGCCCTCTACTCTCAGATCGGTACCCGCTGTGACCGACAGGCAATAGCCGGCCTACAGGAAGCCATCTCTTCCTTCCAGAAAGCTGCAGGTAGGAAGAGTTTCAAACTTTCAAAGATGTCAAACAAGAAACTTTCTTTTATTTCTTTCTTAAAACCAGGCTTATCTGTGATCCTGTGCAATATCTGGTTTCAGTAATTGAAACAAACAATAATGGGAGTAACTGAGCTTCTGAAATGCTCCCATTGCTCCCACAGAAACAGTTCATAAACCAACATGGAACGAGTTCCATTCTGGTTTGTGCACCAAATGTTGAACCATTCAGAGCTTTTCAACCAAAAATAAATTGGTTCAGAGCCCTGATGAAACCAAAAAATAGCAGTTTTTAAATGGCGACATCAGTGATGTATCATATTCTACAGGTGGGAACAAGCGGATGGAGTCGTCTATATCTTATCATTAATAGTTGGTCCATGCTTGTTTTTTTGTTTTTTTTAATAAAAACAAAGGCTTGCAGGTATTCAATGCACTCTACCATCTTGCTCCTACTGTTTTCTTTTGTTTGCATTGTGCAAAACCCTTTGTTGTAGACACATCCTTGATTATAATAGTTCTGTGGAAACACGGACTGGTTCTCTAGATGGCACCAAGGTTCCAAGAACCAGAGCTAACTTGGTGGAAAGAGAGCAAAAGAGAGCCAGATTAAACGGTGATGTCAACACATTCTCTTAATGGTTTTGTTCTTTTAAACATTTGATAATCAGCCCGTCACTATGACCCACAGATTGCCAGGTGTAGTGCTTTATCCAAAGACAAAATGTCCCTGGCACACAGTTTCTAATGGTCTTCACATTAAAAAGGCACATATTGTTCAGAAAAAGCTAAACTGGTGCAAACGCAGCCTCCACCCTCTGACTTCTGCTCCGTGACGGAGAATGAACGCAGTTGATTTTCCTCTGGCTTCTTGTCCTGTGGCTGAGCTCCAGAGAAGCACCCATCATATGAACTGGTTTGCCAACTCTCTGAGGTTTAAGGAAGCTCAGACAAGTCTTGATAGAATTATGACTTGGCAGTATGAGGAGTATTGCTGTATAATTACAGCTCTGAACAGGCCATGGCTTTGGTTATGTTGCTTTGATGGCTATAATTTAGGCTTGTACTAAGTAAAACAATTATGCTGTTATGAGGAACAGTGTCACCAGTGCAAAAAGACCGTAATAAACTAAACTGGGAGGTGACAGTCAGGGATGCTAGCTGCAGAAGGGTTGCTGCATTGCCCTTAAGCCAGGAACACAAAAGAGGTTTGGACGATGGGAGGAGCTAGTCAACAATGGCAGAACCTTAGATGCAGACTAGCGAGGCAGTGCTCTGTTATTAAGTTGTCTACAAGTCTCTGCTGCCAGGTTTTTAATCTGCAAAATAAGAGGGAGGCATTCTCAGTTGGAATGCAGATGGTCTTATTGCGTCCATGAACATGAACAACCAATTTAAGAAGGTTTGTGTCTTGGCTCAGTTTTAAAGACACAGTGAGCTCTTCTCCCTTATTGGATACTACAGTAACAGAAGCAGGAACGATTTTACAAACTGAATCACTTAACTCTTGGAACCCTTTAAAACATCTGTATAAGTGAGTGCCATTAATTAGGGTTAAGCCCCCAATCTATCATTTTGTGGACCAGCAAGCTATAATTCCTCTCCCAAATGGAATTTGAATTTTGCCCAATAAAATTCACTGTTACTGTACTATCAGACTAACTACCACTATCAGGATAACTTGTTGAATGCTGGGGAACTGCACTTCATTTAGACAGAATTTCCCTTTATAACCTCTCTCTTTTTTCCCATCCACACATGAGATCAGAGCCCACACTTTGAAATAACCATGACAACTTGGGATGTGAATGGGCCTCTTGGTAATTAGCTGACCGTGACTTCACTGTGGAGACAGGAAGGAGAAAATAGATTTAATTCGCAAACAAAATACTAATAGGATCTAGATTATTACGGGTTACATGCTTGTCTTGTAAACATGAACATTTTGTAAAGCTGACTAAAAGGTCAAGGACAAGCTGGGAAAGTCGAGGTACAGAGCATGAAGAGAAGCCTGGTCTTCTCTTGCCATTGATCCCCAACTGATTGATCCCAAACGACTGCTTACTCTGGTTATTACCCCCCTCCCCCTTCCCAGGCTTCCTTAACCACCTGAAGGAGACATTCACCCACACTCCCAGCTACGACATGAGTCCAGCCATGCTCAGTATGTTGATTCGGATGATGCTTGCTCAGGCTCAGGAGTGTCTGTTTGAGAAGACTGCACTGCCCGGGATCCGAAACCAGTTCTATTCCCTGATGAAAATGGCCCAGGAGGTTGCAAAGGTAAATAGCAGCAATGGCGCGCACACACACACACACACACACACACACACACACACACACTCACTCACAGTGCTCAAATCATATAGGCCCAGTATTCTTTTTTAGCTGTGGACTGAGGAGGGTATACTGTACTTTAAGTGACTGTAAAGTAATAATGTCACCACAGTCGGATCCCTTGCTTCTGTCAGTGATTTTATCCAGATCAGTGCTTTTAATGTCCTCTCAGTAACGCTATCCTCCTCTTCCTGCCAGGTCTCAGAGATCTATGACCAGGTCCACCAGTCCATGATCCAGACGCCAATCAAAGACAATGTCCCGTTCTTCTGGTCCACCATGTCTCAAGTCAAAACCAACCACTACCGATCCATGGCACACTACTTTGTAGCCTCAGCGCTCTTAGACCACCAATGTAAGTTCAAATTTTTTTTTTGAGTAATAATTTCCGCACAGATTTGTGTAAACGATGACGGAGCAAGGTTAAACTCAATTTCCAAATTTTGGATTGGGGAAAAGCAATGGAAATTACAGCTTTGAAATAATATGGTAATAGTTTTTGGTAATTAAGAGGTAATAATGAATCAATACCATGTAATTACCAAGGTAATAACCAGGTAATATTTGGGTATTAACAACAGCTTGGATGTATCTAGGCAATATTAGACTGAAATGTATGTAAGGGTCCAAAAATACATAGCATACACGGCAAAACTATTTAGTTATGGTATAGCAATATTTTGGTAACATCATAGTAACCTGCTAACAATAAAATTGTTACTTCAGTGCAATATTTCGAGTAAAAAATTATAGTGTGGTGACAGGTAATAACCTGATAATAATAAGGTACTATATATTGATGTTTTCACAATATTATGCTGCTATCAGCATAAGACCTTCAAAATCACAAGATCATTCTTGGATGTCAAAGATTTCAGTCTAATATTGCCCCGATATACCCACTGTTAATACCAACCTATTACCTGGTTATTACTTTGATGATTACATGGTATGACTTTAATATTACCTCTTTATTATCAAACTATTACCCCACTATTACCATGTTATTACTGAGCTGAAATGTGAAGTATTTGAGTTTTATTTAGTCAACCTCAACTTCATCTGCACATCTACTGTGCAGGTTTTAATCTACTTGTTGTGTTGAATCAGCTTGGCTGTCAAGGTCAACAGTTCTGGGATTGGTGTTATAAGACTTCAGCCTCCTTTTTGAAATCCCCCGAAAAACCTGATCCTTCTCTTAAAGTGCTGTATGGGTCACTGGGCTGGTCATGACAAATGGCAGGACTGAACCACAACCAGCCATTACGTAATGGCCATTTAGAGAGAGACACACACACACACACACACACACACACGCACACAAACAATTGTAAAGAGAGGTTGAGTTTCCTGGAACTCAGTGGCAGTATGGACAGAGTGAGAGTGAAGAAAAAAGAGTCGTGCTTGGAGTGAGTGAACGTTGGTGTATGTACTGTAGACTGCTTGAGGATTACAGTTATGTGGCTTCTTAATGCTGCCTACTTTATCCAATGGCAGAGAGAGCAAGTGAGAGAACCAGCGAGTGAGGGAAAGAGGAAGGGAAGGATGTTTTGTGAGTGAACAAAAACCCTCCACTAGTGCTGTTGCTAATTTTGTATCTCACTCCTTTAGTTTGTCATTATTTTTCACATCTTATAGACGTCTTTGATTTGTTAGTTGTTCTGGGTCCATAATTCAAACTTTCCTACTGCTATACATTAACATTTTGTACAGTTCTTGCTGTTGTTCTTTCTTACAACACATGAATTGTAATTTAGGAGACATTGAACTGAAAACAAAATAAAACAAATACAGATTAGCAGATTATATCAAGCTTTACGGTGGATGGTCATAGTTTTGCCCAGTGCTATGAATGGGACAGGACTAAATAGAGGAACAACGGAGCGAAGCAGCCTTGAGTTTCGCAGCTCATTAACAGATTCCTGTGGGAATGGGGAGAATAGAGCAATTAACCATGGGACTGTGGAGAGAGGACAGAATGAAGACTCGTGTAGTAAATAGATTAAGCACAAACACTGCTAAATAAACACTTTATACTGTCTCTATGAAGCCTAGAAAGTTCTGATGCTTTAGATTTACCTTCAACCAAGAGATTAAGGAGAGGAGAAGATTTACATGCTGTTTACCTTATTAAATCATCAAAATCAGGGTAGATATAGTAAAGTTGAAAGTGTGCAATAATGTATGTATGTACTGTGCACTGACTCATCTGCATACAGTGTTCTGTCTTCCAAGTTCAGGATTTCTATAATCAAAGCAATCATGCCATACAAGAGCTGACCCCAATCTTGACGGTAGACAAAGTTCAGTTTTTTTTATCCATTATAATATTGATTCTTTTTGCTGTCTGTGCGTTCAGTGGGTCCCAATGATGACGAGGACCAGCAGGAGAAGACCTTGTCCCAGGTCTATGATCGCCTTCCTGAGGGAGGCTCTCCTCTGGACATCCTGAAGAAGAAAGACGAACGTGAACGCATCGGTAAGACATTTGATTAAGAATGTTTATACAGACATTATTTACTTTATTTTCATTTTCTACTTACTTTAATGTATTTATGTTGGACACTCGTATTCTATTTAATTTTATCTGTTGTTTTTATTATTAATATTCACTCACTGGCCACTTTATTAGATACACCTCGCTAAACAACAATTAACAACAATACTCAGGTAGGCTGTGGTGTTTAAACGATGCTCACTTGGTGCTAAGGGACCTAAAGTGTTCCAGGAAAATATCCCCCACACCATCAGACCACCACCACCAGCCTGCACCGTTGATACAAGGCAGGATGGATCCATGCTTTCATGTTGTTTTTCGCCAAATTCTGACAATCTGCTCAGTTTGAACTTCAGCAGATCTTCTTGACCATGTCTACATGCCAAAATGCATTGAGTTGCTGCCATGTGATTGGCTGATTAGAAATTTGCGTTAACTAGCAATTGAACAGGGGTACCTAATAGAGTGGCCGGTGAGTGTACATGTATATTTTTATACCTCTTATTGATTTTATCCCTTTGTTTTTTTTGTATCTCATTTATCTCGTTTTTAGTCTAGCTTTTATTAAACAGTTTATTTTCAAGGTCTCCTAATTCATAAATTCTTTTTTTGGTTGTCTACACTTGTTATGTCTTCATATTATTATCTGTGAAGCACTGAACTGCATTAACCAGTATGAAAGGTGCCATGCAAATAAAAATTGATTGATTGAAAAGGCAAAGGAAAGACAACAGAACACAGAGAAGTACCTATAACAACAGACCTGACTGTCACTGTTCATCTCTGTCCCCTTCCTTTTCTCTTTATTTTCTTATTCACTTCTCTTTTCCCATCTGCTTCTCCTCATCTGTCCTGCTGTGAACCCTCTCCCACCCCACCTCCAGGCAAAGCGCACATCAGGCGGGCCATTCTGGGTCATGAAGAGGCTCTGAGGATCTATTCTTTGTGCCACCACTTGAACAAACTGGACGTCCTACAGGAAATTTTAAAAGCCAGCCACCAGCGCTCGCTCAACAAGTACAGTGAACATGAAAGTGAAGAGGAGTTCACGGACTACACGGAGGCCCCAGACATCATCTGTGAGTCTCAAATGTTTTTGAAAAGCAAACAGCACCACACGCCATGAAAATATCCTGTCCAAATAAACATGAGAAGCGAGGATAAGAACAGTTGTATCGTTTATTTGAGTCCCAGTTAAGTGTCACTGAGACGACCGCTTTTCTTTCTGTGGTTGACATAGAAACTACCCAGTCACCGTAGTGTCACCACAACAAACACTTGACAAATGACACTTAAGTAGGACCAGTGTGTGGATTTTGTGAGGGTTGTCACTCAGGAAACGGTTCAGTAAAAAGGCCACTCTGTTGTTTACCACACCTGCTGCAATCAGATGTGATAAGTGACATTTATTTCCAGGTACAGAGGATGTTTGCACTGCTGACTTGCACTGCCTGTGCACAGTTGGGACAACAGGGGGGCAAAATGTGGTTGTGACAGTAAACACTGTAGAATAACAGCTTTTCCCCTTTCTTTCCATAGCTAAAACAGAGCACAAAGCAGAGATGGAGGTTCCTGCAACCACAAAGGTGAAAGTCACCGACTTCTTCCAGAGGCTGGTATGTGGGTTACTAATATTCTTCCACTCACATTGCTGTTTTTTTCAATTGTGGTTGGTTCATTCATCAAATGACATGAAATAGCTCTGGATTTGTGTTTTTAGACATTGAAAATGTACTTGTTTTTTCAACACCCAGAGTGTATTTTTTGTTGTTTCTGAATACAACAAACCAAGGTTGAGTCTCCTGGAAGCTTTGGAACAGCAACCAATCCAAAGTCTATCTAGTTCTCAAAGCCTCCTGGACTTTCATCCAAAGCAACAAATCCCAAACTAACACTAACCAGACAGAGGTGCTCTGATCCTGGCTTAGTTATCATGTTGGTGGCTGGGAGGGGGGGGACACTGGCATCCTATGGCACTGGAACAGGAATCTTTTGTTCATGTCCTCTTACTATAACATAAAAGATGAATATAAAGATGGGCGTGTCTCCACTTCCTCCCACTGTACAAAAAGGAAGCCAAAATCTGTTTCCCAGATACGTGAGCTGCCATGTTGTTCTGATGACATCATTTGGAGCCAGAATATGTGCAGTATTGAGTTCCTGCCTATGCACCCGCCTGAACCAATCACAAGCACAGCTGTTAATCATGATGTCACACCTCGTTTTTATAGCATCAAACAACTAATTAAAACTAAACTTCTCAAATATATGAACACTTCAGTGTGATAGGAACTACCTAAAATGACAGATACCATGTTTGGGAAGAAATGTATATGATGTGTACTTCTGCAAACCTGGAGAGGGCCGGGTTTATGACCTATACTGCAGCCAGCCACCGGGAGATGATGGAGATGTTTTGGCTTCGCTTTTAGGGAGCTGTCATGTCGTCTGTGTTTATAGACAGTCTGTGGGAACAACCTTACAAGCAATTAATTGGTGAGGAGGTCAAGGGTTAAAGCTGGCTGTCTCTGTGAAGAAGTACCTCCCCGGGTCCTGCGGTAAAATCCCACCTAGCTCTTTATTAACAGCCTTGGCAACAATACTTAAATCCTTTTGGATCCGCAGAGAAATGAGAGACTGAAAAGTTAAATCCAGCGCAATCTCTCCAATCACCATGGTGATAATTAAAAGGAGCAGGGGTGTTACACAGGATTGATCTGTCAGGATTTCTGGAGGAGAGATTGTCCCATCAGATAAGATAAGTGGATTAAAGAGAGATAGCATTTGTCTTCAGCAATCCTAATCATGCAGCTGTAACTGTACTGGATGGTATGGAACATTTGAGCAGACGTAAGTCACATGTTTAATAATTCACTTTGTTTAAAGAGTTCACTAAGGACTGTGTGCCTTTCTGTAAAGGAAACGTCTCGGGCCTGGTGAGAGTGCATCTGGAAAAAAAATCTTTTCAGAAACCCAGAGGGCCAGACGTAAGAGAGTGTGTAGATTAAAATATGCTCGATGGCCACACGGCTTTCATGTACATATACGTATATATGTATATATACAGTGTGTGTTCTGATGTTCTTACAGATCACAGATGTGGACTTGAATCATGTTTAAGTAGCCTGTAAAGTCACAAGAGGGGATTATAATGCTGGATTTATTCCTAAAAGACAAGAGGATATTTTCCTCTTGGGTCAAGAAAACCTATAGCCATATTAACCCCAGAATGCCCGCAATGTCTCCGTTCAGGGCCCCCTGTCAGTCTTCTCAGCCAAGCAGCGGTGGACAGCCCCACGGACAATATGCCTCCGCCCAGAAGACAGAGACCTGGGCTTCACCCTGAAAGGAGAAAGTCCGGTCCAGGTGGTTTCGCTGGACCCCCTCTGCCCAGCTGCGGTGAGTTCACCTATAATACTTTTTTACTTTTGCTTGAACAAAGGAAGATTGATGGTTTCCCTGAATGTCAGCAGGGTAACAAATGAGTTTGCAGAGAGTTGAAATGAGCTTAAGATAGGAAATCCATCACACTGACGTATTTTGATCATAGTTCAAGTTCTGTAACACATAGCTAGTTTTTCCTTATGATGGTAAACTATGAGGACCTACTGGAGGTCATCATTTTTGCTTATCTTTGTTAACCGATGTGTTACCAGATGTATAGATCTGGAGTTTGACACAGAGGGCATCTGCAGACTGTAGACTAACAAACTGTTATTTTAGAGCACAGAAGATATTTTAGGGGCCATGCTCAGGACTTTCTTCTGTCAAACTTGAACAAGAGCCAAATGCGTAGTTTGCTCAATATGAACTCCCTGCAATGAGCTTAAGTAGGGAGTAACTTTGTCTACAGTGGGAGAACTAACAGCTTGAAATTTCAGGCATGCTTGCGGACTGAATATCAAATAAGTTAAAGTCATTAAATTCAGGCTCAAAGAATGTTGGGAGGCACTCCCTCCACCTCCACAGCCACGCTGGCTACTAATTGAATCAAGAATCAGAGATTATATACTCTCTGCAATCCTTTTTAGTGTGAAAGCTCATTAAGAGGTGCTGACAAAGAGCAGGCTCATATTATCATATTATGCCCTGCAGGCTGTGCAGAGAAAGATTAACAGTATTACACAAGACTAAAATGGCCAAACTCTTTATAACTTTTAATATGGAATTCAGCAGAATTTATTTATCCTTTATCCTTTATTAGTGCCTTGCTCTCCTCAGTTGCAGACCTGCGTCTTGTGAACACAGATGAAGTTATCAGATGGAAATAGCTGAGCTGTAAATAAAGTTTGTTTGGGACTAAACCTCAGTGTTTACTCTGCTGCTCCTGGCTGAGGTGTTGAAGGAAACTCGGTGAACCTGACTTGGTTTCCATTCAAACAAACCTTCAGCTGTAAATATTGACTCTGTCTGCTGCAGTATCACGACATGTCACCGGCCCTCCTCTCTTAACTTCTACTTGTGTCTTTTCCAGGCTGAGGGTCTGAAAGAGGGTGACTACATTGTTACCGTGGGCAACACAGACTGCAAATGGATGGGCGTGGGTGAGGTGATGCGGCTGCTGAAAGACGCGGAAGTGAACGAGGAGGGGGTTGACATCCAGGTGGTCAGCATGATGGACAGCAACCCTCCAATGGTATGCCATGCCCTCTTTCATTCCTATTGGTTGAGAGGAAAAGTTATCTCTCTAGTTTTGTTGATAGACAAATAATGTCGGCAAAACTGGTCTTTGTATCCAGTGACTGAATAGCACAATTACAGTTTTACAGATTCATCTTTTTTAGGTAATGTTTCCTACCATGGTAAAATGTGACCAGAGAGTAAGTTGGTAAATTTACAGCAGAAGAGTTTTTATTTAATATTAAATTAACAATAGTAATTTGTTTGTGTTATTTTGCCCAGCTCATGCAAATTTCAAATCGGGCACAATTGCTTCACAATAGTCTGTTTAAGATAAGTTTAAGATGGCTATTGATTGAGTTCTGTGTTAAAACAGTGAGAAAATTATTAAATGCTAACTTATTGGCCTCATATATTTATTGAGACTATATGACATCCAGAGCAACTCTTTGATTAAACAAACTATTTCCACTAAATGCCAGTGTCAATCTCTTTTACACAGCCTACCAAGAGTGCCACCTTCTGTGGAAACCTGCCTAAGACCTACTCCATGATTTGTCTGGCCTTTGATGAAGACAAGAACCCCAAGTCCCGCAAAGTGACCAAGAAGTCATCCTTTATCAACTGGGGTCTGAAGAACAAGCTGAAGAGCGCCAGCACCCTCAGCCTTCCCACAGCTGACCACTCCGGCGCCCTTCCCTGGAATAAACCCTGTCCCACCTTCCCCAGCTCCAGCTCCTACAATGACAGTGCCCTCTACTGAGCTAGCTGCAGGCCTTTCACTGCCTGCAAGCACCTTGCAGTATACATATTAAGCCTAGTATGACAGTACTGTGTTGTACCCATACTGGAACTGCTATGGCTATGGAGCAGTACAAGTGCCCTTTGGTGTTTCCACTGGAATACTGAGCAGTAGTGTGTGTGGCTTGTATGTCACCAGTGTAAAGATGACATTTCTTCCAGATACCTTGGAAAGTGGCTGTGCCAAATACTGTATATTGGGTGCCTTTGTTGGTACATGGGCGCCATTCAAGAACAGTTCAGTGTCTGAAGTAAACTGGACTGCACACCAAACACAATGGGAAATCATTCTGTACCATGCCAGTATGCGTACAGCACAGTACAATTGCACTTTGGGAAAAACATACCAGTTATCATTCCAGTCTCTCTCTCTCTATATATATATATATATATACACACACACACACACACACACACACACACAGCACTGAGACAGGCTTCTAAGTTAAACTGTCATCTCAGTATATTTTCTTGAAGAAACGCTCCGGACGAAGTGAAGGTCAAAAACAAAGTTGAACAAACACACCCAGCGTTGGTTACTATTTGAAAGCAAGGGGGTAATTTTATTGTGGCTTAAGCAGCCCCTAGTTAGTTCCATTGTGTACTGATGTAGCTGTGCACTGTGCAGTTATGTTCTCTGTGCATCCTCAATGCATGTTTATTTCATACTGTATATGTTCAGGATTCTGTCCGTGCCACAATATTTGTTGCAGTGAGTGGAGGCTGGTATATTCCCTAAATACATATGTAGATGTTACGGATCTTGTTGCAGTATGTTTAACAGTGAGGGAAAACGAACTGTGCTGAGCAGTGGTTTTATCGTCTGGGGAGAGTTGATGAATGCAATGTTGTATAAGCTGCTAAAAAAAAATCATATATACCTTGGTTATGTATTATTAGTTTTGTATTTGTGAGACAGCCTTTGAGGATTATTGTTTCTGCTGAGTGTCATGCCTGGAACACATTGTAAATGGAAATGTTGGTATTTTAGGTTTGCTTAATGTACCAGTTATGCCACAGACCAAAATGCCTCCATGTCCCTGATATGCCAGGATGTCCCATTTACCATCCTGACTCATCTTACCCTCTTCTGGCCCTCTTTTTTATCAGTGCTGCTGCTCTCTGGCAGTTTGTCCATTTGTAAGAAGCACCTGAGCTGTGTGTCTCTCTGTTAATGTGAATCTTGATGTAGTCAAAGGTTTTTTTGTCTCCAGAAGCGAAGAATGTGGGCAGCCTGATGACATTTCTGCATTGTACCTGGTCAGCCGGTCACCCAACAGTGCCTTTGATCAAAGTCCAGTCAGGTTTCTACTATTTGTCTCCACCCGTCTTAACCCTAGTCACAATCCACATTTTACTGACACTTTGCAGTGTTGGACTATCTCTTTATCTACAAAGTAGATTCCTATACACATTTGATAATCAAATTATTTATGTAATAAAAATAAAATAAGCAAAAAAATATATATTTACCTGTAAAGTCTAGGTTTAGAACTAGTTTCCAAATGGTCAAGTTGTGAATTTTTGCACGTTGGATTTTTTTTTGGAGGAATGTATCTTCTTGCCTTGCTTAATCCTTTGGTGAACTTATATACTGGTACATTTTTGTCTGTGTAAAAGTATTTTACTGTAAATGTAACACTCTTTACTCACTCTGTTTACCTAATGTGGTGTCTTAAGTGCCATTTATGCTAAATCATGAAGGAAATTGTCACAATAAGTGTATAACAAGAAAGTGCAGTAATTGATTCCTATTAATAAGTGCTAACTAAGTGTGCTAACAGAGGCATGTGTACTTGCACAGATGATGTTGAAGATGTAACTTTCCATGCATTTTACAGTGCATAGTCATCCTAAATGCCTTGGTGTATATGCAGAGGGTTATTGTTCATATTGCCTATGTTTTTTTCTCTACTTTGTGCTGCATAGCAACTGTGGTGTGAATGCTTTGTAAGTCTTTGTGTCTGTATAAACTCAAATCTCAATAAAAGAGGGGGGCAAAACAAATTTTCTGGTTTCAAATATTTATATTTGAATATATATATATTCTCTGTGGTTGAAACTACCAAGCAGGTGCGGAATGACTGGAATGAAGTTTGACCACAGCTCTCAGTGAGCCAACACACACACTAAGTCAACACTCATGGGCTTTTAACTGTTGTGAGTCTGGCCTGGTATCACATGGCATCCTAATCTGCCATCATGGAAACAGAAGAGAAACACCATGTGATTAAGTTTATCCCACCAGGCCTTTATTCACCTATGTCATGTATAGTCAAGGTTGTCAGTTAATCCCCATAGGTCAAATTCTCTTTGATATTTAGACTTATTTTAACAGGAGAGGTGGATATTACAGGAAGCAACTCTGTTGACTTTTGGTCATAGGATTCATACTTCCACTATTCCTAAGGGCAAAGGGCAGCACTTGATTAAATTCACACAGCAATTTTCAAAATACGTGTTTTTTGCTAAATACATCATTACAATTGCCCTGTACAGGACAGGTGGGTATTCAAATTGGGGGTTGGTATTTTCCCTATCTGTTCATGCTTGGAAAACCTCAATTTTATCAATCAGCTGTGATAAATATGGGGATATGTAGGAATGTTGAAAGTTAACACGCACGTCTTTATTTTAGTTTGTATGGCAAGTTTTACTGTGAAACATGTTTAAAACATGTTAAAGACAAAGAGGACTGGATGGAAGAAAGATATTTAAGTGGTCAGTAATATGTGTGTATACTTTAAAAGGTATTACTAAAATGTTATTTTAGGGGGCACATTACATTTAATATGTATTGTATGCTCTATATTGAATGCTTAAACAATAATATAGTGATTTATTGATAAAGAAAGAAAGAAAAATCCCTTCCATACCACAGCGCTGTCTGCTGAGAGACAGGAGACTGTTCATCATTAAATGGAACGAGAACGCCCCCTGTTGGCCTGGTCGCTAAGGACGTCGTTACTAGGTGAATTATAACAATCGCTGATTGGCTTCTCTCCTCACTTTTAGCCAATCACCACTACTTTTGTAACGAGGTTCCTGATTGTGGTGAAGCGTCTAGATACGGGGAGGAATCGGCTAGCAGCCACCCTGTTGAATATAGTTAGCTTGCTCAATTTGCTTTATCGTTTTAGGGTAACGGGGCAGATAATGTGAACGACAAGTACACTTATTTAATGCTATTTGACTGAAAGGATGTTTAGTAAACGAATCAAGCTGTTTGTCTAAACTGAAACAATAACTTGGCTGAAGCAAGGGGAGAAAAGCCGTTTTCCACTATGTTAAAATTTAGCTTCAGGAGGGAGAAAGACAAGGAGTTTGTAAGTTTCGCGTCTTTTATAAAATAAATGAACCATATCCTATTTCTATCTAAGCTAGCTAAACGTCAAAATGCCTTTTTTTCACTCCATATTGCTAACATTAAGTTATCCCAGTTGCCACTGAAACCACGCTAGTTAGATAACTTAACTTCAGCAAAAGTTCATATTTTCAGAAACATTTAAGCTAACGTTTGATAACACCAGTTTTGCGACGTTAATAGTTAGGTCTTGTGGTGTATGGCGTTCATTTTGTTGACCAAAATTAAAACAGCATTACCTGACCTGTTGTGGTAGCCAAGTAAAAGTAACAGCAACTGGTGTTTCCAGTAGAAAAAGCCTGTGGCAGGCTGTTGTTTGAACATTTGCTGTCTCCTTGATCTATTGGTCATGTTGAGATTCTGTAATCCTCCTTAAATTTCCCTCGGTATTATAAATCTTTCTACACTTCCCCTTTTACCCAAATAGCCTCTCTGTGAGTGTGTGTTATGTGTATGTGATGCTAACCTTCTCCCTAACCTTCCTCTATGTTTGTTGTGTAGAAGTATATAGCTCATGGTTTGATCCCCGCTGCCTCCATTGCTCCCAAACCTGCTGTGCCTCGTACCCCGCCCCCACGCAGCCCAAACCCCTCACCTGAGAGACCCAGGTACCAAGCGCTCTACATCACCTCTACATCACCTCTACCTTACACCCTCCTTTCATTTTTGCTGTGATTCCTCTGACACTGCTTTCTGTTAAACCGCTATTTTGTAATGTTTGATCTGTACATGTTTGTCAGTTTCAGTGGGAAATGAGCTTATTATCCACATTTGTTTCTAGCTTTGCTGGATGAATTGAGAGGAAACACAACTTATTATTTGCCTCTTAATCCCCCACACATATTCTACTGTACTGTACTGTACAGTGAATTTCTCAAACTAACTCACATCCTCACCCTGAATGATGAAGCGGTGCAGCTGATGAATGTGGCTGTCTGTTTATGGTCTGGTAGATTTATGAGGGTATAGTGTCTTTAACGTTTGGGCAACTGATGGGCAATATCCTCTACAAGACTCCGCAGTAACATCTTGTTTGCTAGATTATAACAGAGGTCCTTTCGTGTCTCAACAGCCTATGCATGACTTCCTGCTGTCCTCAGACAATTACTTATCATTGAAATGTGGTAGAAAAGTTCAATTCTGGTCTCATCCTGTAAGAGCTCTGACTGTCTGACTGTTAGCATTATTGATTTTTCTATCTTCACCACAAACCGAATTATAGAGCAGGGTTTTTGTTTTTTTCAATTTGATGGCTCAACATACTGTATCTGATTTAAAGGATTATTTTAGTGCTTTTAAAACCAAAGGTTGGATGAGAGCGGCATTTGTAAACATTCACTGCGGGGTCATAAATCCAGATGGTGAATGTAAAACAATGCCATTCAACCCATTTAGGGAAACTGAGGGAGATGCTCCCTTTTCTGACAATGTATCTCATCAATATCAACAAATGTGACATGAGAATGCATGCTGCATGCATTTCTTCGGCATTTATTACACAAGTGTGTGTGTCTCTCTCTCTCTACTCACATGAATTACGTCTATACATCTCCAGATCAGCCTTAGCAGCAGCCATTTTGTCTTCTTCGCTCACTGGGCAGACGTGGGCCATCCCTGCTGTCCGGCCGAGGTCTTTATCTGAGAGCGACCAGTCTTTCTTATCGGAGACAAATTTTGGCAGAGCACTTTACACCAGGTAAAACTTTGTGACAAATTATTCAGACTACATGTGACCTTGAAAAATAAAAATCTTTTTATTTTAGGCTTCACTTTGTAGGCTATATTTAAAATATAGTATTTTATTTTCATGAATGTGTGCCTAGGTGATTCTAATCAGAGAATATTTATCTCAAAAAGCCATCTAATCTTGTAGTGAGACTTAAAATCGTACATTTATTAGCACTTTTCCGATTAGACCTTTTTCACTGTATATATTTTGACAATAAAGTGGGTGATGGCTGAATCAGGCTATATTTAGCTGTTTTGGTTTCAGGTTCTGTGTATAATGCTTGCTGGCACACTGTCACACTGGTGTGACTCATTGGGACACTTGAATACAACGGACCCATTGTCAATGTGATTAGTAACACCTGGGCATTTTCTGCTATGACAAGTCAAGTTATTTTGAGGTGTTACTCTCTCACCTTCCTCAGAGACCGATGGTCGGACGATTTGGCCAGCCGGCCACGACTGTCCTCCCCTGACCACTCAGAGGAGGAGGAGGAGGTGGAAGACAAGGACGAGGAGGCGGAGAATGAAGAGGACGGAGAAGAACATGTTTACCAGACTCTGGACAGACAGGAGAAGTGTTCAGTCACAGACCCCGTCTATGCCCTGCCACTAAAACCTAAGGTGAGACTCTACAGAAGGAGCTTATGCGTCAACACATTTCTGACCAGAATGCTGGTGTTACTAATCCCCAATGGAAAAACTGTTGTCACTAAATGCACATGAGAACTAGTTAACATCCTACTGAAGTTGATTAGTGACCAGCAGATGACTACAGCCAATAGACCAGGTTTATGAGTATGAGTATGTGAGCTAATTCATTACCTTAATAACAATATGCATTACATTTAAGCCAGTTTCAGGGCCCTGTGTGTACACTGGAACGGCCTACTGAGACATTTTTTATGTTATCAGTTACACCTGTGCTTTTCATACTATGACAAGTCCAAATATCTGCTTTGAAAAAAAAAAAGGGTCTATTTCGAATGTGCGTGTTGAGGGAGGATAACTAATCAAAGTGTGGGCATTGTGATACCAGTCTGATCCACCGGAAGGCACAATTGTACACAGAATAAGGACAATGAACTGTATATCTATTGAGTCATGTACAGTAGAGAAGGTTTCGATGCAGCTCACTAGTCATTTTTAGGAACTTAGCTTGCAGTGTTGAGAAATCTTTTCCAGAATCCAGAATCACCACTTATGGCTATTGTTCCTCTGTATCATGGCAGTGTTTTTTTCTGTGCCATTACAGGTTTTCTACATTTGGCATGCATCATTCTTTTGCTCACTTACCACTCCTTTGCCACATAACGTCATTTTTCAGTGTTTGCCTCTGATGCTCCGACAGTTCAGGTGGCCTCATTTGGTCTTACTCTAACACCTGTATGTTGTGTTGAAAACACACTTCGTAATTGTTTTATTGTTATTTCAGAACAATATCCCTTCAGTCTTCTCCCACAGACTCTTGGGATATTGTTCTATTCATGTTAAGGCCTGTATATTGGAACACTGGGTTGCTAACCTATAATTGTCCCAATGGGCTCTATTTTCCTCCGTCAGTTGTCTTTCCAGCCTCTCACAGAGTCTTGCTGCCTGCTGCTTTATTCCACCACAGGCACGAGTTAAAGTTAGCTGAAAACAAATGTTTTCAACACACAGGACACGATGTTTCTATTCCCTGTACTTTAATCTGAAGTGAGGACCTAGTATAGAGGCCTGTTACACAATAATGTAGCCCCCGTACAAATGTGATTCATATAAGACAACAGGGTATACCCTCGTAAATCTACCGAACCATAAACGGACAGCCACATTCATCAGTTGCACCTCTTCATCATTCAGGGTGAGGATGGGCCTTAGTGTGGGAAATTCACTGTACAGAGCTTGTTCTTGAATACACTCAGTTGCCACTTTATCAGGCACACATAGCAACAGAGACATGTCTCTGCATTATTAGTGCAATACAGTTCAACAGCACCACAAACTGCAGCCTCCAAAATGACCATACAGCTGAATTGACATCTCTCTGAAACAGTTTCAACTAAAACTGAACGTTCTAACCTTCATTTATTGTAGGACTGTTGTATTAGGCTGCGTTCCTTTTAGCTGTGTACCTAATAAATAAACAGGTTATAGTTTGTTACAAAGCAGTTGGCATTTTTCAGTCTTCAGTATTTCGTTCTTTCATTCTTCCTCTTCTGTTTCAACTGGTCTTCCCTACACTGCACTCACGACTGTGACTCATTCACATTACTTAATGTGTCTTTGAAGATCTGCAGCAATAAAGGCACTGACAACATCTGATTGTGCACATTTGACAATGACTATAAACGCAGTGGCCTCTGAAATAGCTTTGTAACAAAATGGATCCAGGCAGCGGGGCTTTGGAAATGTTTTTGAAAAGACTCAGTCCGTTTGACTGCCTGTCTGTTTTGTTTTACCTGTCTGTCTTCCAGAGCAGTACACCCCAGCCGACTCAGAAGTCTAGCAGAAGAGTGCCCTCTCCAGGTACTGACTTCACACTAATTGGAGATGGATGGATGGATGGTATTGGCAGATAGAATAACAAAGAGAATGAACACTGGTGAAACTAATTCAATCTGTTAGTTCTGGCAAAATAACCCCACCCATAAATAGGAGAAAATGCTGAGTATAGTGTTGCAATCCATACAAAGTTGACCTTGCATGTTTATTTAAGAGTTAGCCTACATATTGCACAGCCCAATAAACCAACTTCATTGTCAATATCTACAAACTGTAGATTTCCAATGAATATATCAGAAATTACTGAAAAGCCTGGATTTTTTATAAATTTCGCAATTTCAGTTTGGAGTATTTACTGCTCAGACTGTGAGTTTTCCTTTATATTGTTAGTTTCCAGCACTGATCCAGAGATTGTAGGAACTCCACTCCACACAGCCAGTCCATTATAAAACCTTAAATTAAACCTTATCACCATTTGTGTATTTCTCAACATATTTATTCATATAGCTTATGTCACTAGTCATTAGCAAATTGTTCTGATTAGGCAATGGTGACCCCGAAAGCAGAACACGGAACACAATCTTAATCAAGTAAAGTCTCAGTTTATTTTCCACACAGCAGGTTGGGGAGGGGAAGCTGGGCGATGAAACAGGAGTAGAGGAAACCAGGGTAGGCAGAGTTGGGCAGATTAATTAGTCCAGGGGCGGGCTGGCTAGGGCAGGACAGAGCAGGCAGACGGTGCAGAGAAAAGGGCGAGCTGTGAACGCTGGTTACTGGAGCACAAGAAAGCAGAGATCACAAAGAATTTTAATCAGAGAATAAGTGGCATGCACGTAGTTACCACTCTGGGGAACGGAGCGATCTGGTGAAGACCGGAGGGTGGAGCCGGGTATTTGAATACTGCAGGGGTGACTGCTGGATGAGCCACAGCTGCGCCGAGAGTCGGTGGGAACAGGAACCTGACGGCCACGCCCAGGCGTAGACATACAGGACAGACAGGAGACAAACAGGAACACAGGGATGAGGGAAAGCCAGGAAAACATAGGGGAAGGAGGATCCTTACACAAATATGCTGTGTGTGACAGAGTATGACTTTCCAAATCTCAAAGATTCATTGATGTATTACATTTACATTAAACGCATTCAAGCTCATACTCCTTCAGGTTGTAACCACTGATGTGAAGGGGGGCTGGTAATATACATAGTATACAGAGTAGTGAAAATGTTTGTAATTATTAATTATTAACGGACAGAATCAACTCTAATGAAGTAGCAAATGTACTATGAAAATGCGAGAGTAAGAGTGAAATTCACAAAATCTACGGTATGGAGCTCTCAGTGATACACTTCCACTAAACCTAACAGATGTACACATTTCTATGTAGAGGATGAGTAATAGGGTGAGTACTATAAAGACAGGTATGCACATTTGCTGTAGAATGTTCTCCCATTCAAAGAAAAGAGAAAAAGGAAAGAATGTTGAGACTCAGCTGTACCTCATACAGTATGACCTCAGCCTTTAGTGAAGGGAGGAGGTGCAAGCAACCAACATTTGGTTTCATAACTGCCATAATGTAGCCTTGCATCATTAGAGCTAAATTGAAAGCCTCATTATAGTTGTTATTACCAGAGCTGGCCTCAGGCTTTTGGCTTTGCTAAATTAAAATATATTAGGTCCCTAAAATGCGGCTACCTTAATCACTAAATTGTGTACGCTGCATACAGGCTGCACATTCATTCAGAGAGAGTCCCTGAACAATATGCAGTTCATGGTCAAATTTGAGTTATATAATATAGCACACAGGACCCAGTACTACCTCTGCAATTGTATTCATTGAATGATGGCATGATTTTTCTTATCTCTCAGATTTCACTGAGGAAACCAGTGTCCAGTCACCTGAAGCCAGCTGTGATTCTTCCAACAAGCAAAACTCTTTCAGGAAGAGCCCTGGAAGTCAGAGAGGAGATGCGTCATGTAGGTCCTAAAATAGCCTGCTGTGTGTCTGCTTATCATTTTGACTTGTATGTTTTTCTTTTGCTGAGTTGGTGATAAATAATAACCTGATTTATGTAGTTCCCTGCTCTGTATATTGAGCTTAAAAGAGCCAATGCACTTAGCTTTTCTTCTTCCTCGTCCTATAATCCAACCCATACAGACAGCTGTAGACGTACAGTACCTCTCACCAGTCCATTCACTGTTGGTACTCTCAATACATTTACTGTAAGGGGCAGTGAGGGGGTTAGCTAGCTTTTGATTTACAGTATGTAAGTAAAAAATGAAGTTTGCTTCAGATCAGGCAAAAAAAAAACGAAAAACCAAAACATAATGCACACTAAACAATCAGCCATTATCTACTGTGTTGGTCACACTGCTCTCTGCTGCACACTGCTGTTGCCTGGTCGCGCTGCCCTCTCTCTGTGCTAAAGATGTCATGACAGACCAGTATTTTCTGATGGGAATTAAAGTCTGTACCTGCAGTACTTCACCCTTTGTCATGTTTTCGTGACACCAACAGTATCTTTCGAAGAATTGAGAAAGCCATTGGTAGCAATTAAGGACAATTGCGACATACTACCTTACTCTTTTCCTTATTCCTTTCTTCCTATTCCTATTCTGTGTTTTCTGTCTTACTGTGACAAAAAACATCCAACACCATACCATTGCCATTAAAAACATTTTCCTTCCCTATTTTAGCCACGCTACCCATCCTAACCACTGACCACCCCAAAAACCCAAAACACCCCACCCAGCAGTCTCCAGAGCCCAGCAAGGCTTATATTGAAGTGCAGAAGGAGGTGGAGAAGGAGGTGCAGAGGGAGGAAGTGCGTACCCTGCCAGAGAAGAATGCAAGGATGGGAGATGTTCAAAAGCTACTGGAGGAGAGACTGCAACGGCTGGAACAGGAGATCAGACACGGCCAAGCCTCGTCAAACCTGAGGTCATCCACAGGTAGAGTGGAGGTGCCACTGGAGATATACAGACGGACAGAAAGAATAAAATGAGGGAAGTTAGAAAGAGAATCAATAGAGTGACAGAAGGAATAATGGTGGAAAAGGGATAAAGGAAATGAGAAAGAGAGAGAGGTCATGAAGCAGTGAGTCACTGCATGTGCAGCATTGAAAGGAGGGAGCTGGAGATACTGCTGTAAGCTCCACAGCATGACGACAAGAAGAAGAAGGTGAGGGAGAAATGAAATGAAACATGAAAAGGTAAAAAATCAAAGGTAGTTTTAAGGAGGATGGAAAATTGTAAGTTTAAATGTGTAACAGGTCGGCTTGGTGGTTAGAGGTGCTGACCTGGTGGGCAGGAAGAAGCAGCATGGAAAAGTTCTACTGCTATTCTCAGCTACTGGAGCATTGATTAATTATGTGCTCTTCTGTACTGTTCAGGGTCATCCAGCAGCCCACACGGAGAGTCAAACCTTTGTTGAAGGAAGACCTCACTAGGCCACCCTGCCACCCTAATCTTTAGTTTAGATTTCACCAGTCCTTTCCTGTTCCTTCCTCCTGAAATTATAACAATGAAGCTATGGCTTTTGTTTTGAATAGTGTCAGGCCAGTAAGCCCTCGACTTTGACACTTGTTGTTTGTGATGTGTTTTTTTTAGAGATGTATTTATTATTATTATGTATTCTGTGTAACTGTCATTGTATTCTGAATGAGAACATTATTTGATGTGTCATACCTATTTATAACCCGATGCCCTGTGCTTACAGGCAGCCAGGCAGAGCTGCAGAATTTGAGGCGACATGCTCAGGAGCTGGTGGATGAAAATGACGCCCTCAAATTGACAGTTCATCGTCTGAATGTGGAGCTGAGCCGCTACCAAACCCGCTTCAGACCATTGTCCAAACAGGAGGTATGACAAGATACAGGTCATACACCTCTGCTTTTTGAAAAGTACCTCAGCTTGTATATTGCTGAAGTTCTAATGTTTGACTCTCTTCATTGTGTTTTTGGTACAGACTAATGAGGATTTCTTTTGTGGAAACACATTCGTGAATCTCAATCAAACTCAAATTGACATTTCACGAATGGCCCTTCTCAAGAGAATTGTGATAATGCTAATGTAGCCAGCCTTAACAAGCTTACGTGTAGAATAGTTCCCACTGTCGGGGAATTGCACCAGGAACCTTTCTCCTATCAGCCAGCCTGTCTCACTCCAGCTCAAGTTGCCAGAATGAATGAAACAGGTGTATGTTCTGTAGTACTCTCCTCCTCTGCTCTGTTCACCAACTGAATAAATTTATTCTGTTCTGTAATCCTTTTATCACCTCGCCCCTTAGTCAAATTTAATCACCTTTTATACAGGATCTATTACCAGCACATCACTTTATTTTTTCAAAGCTTCAGCACTGAAAAAACTTTCTTTGTAACTAAGCCTTTAAGATATAAATCCGCCTTTGAACCAGAACCCAGCTGAGTGTAAAACAGTTTCTTTTTGTCTGTCCTTTCATCTGTTTTGTTGAAGAAAGGGAGTTTCTTGTTCCTGTCTCTGTCTGTCTGTCTGTTCTGGCTTGTTGTGTGTTTTACACTGCAGTAGAGAGCTGGTCTGTGGTGTTAATCATAGCTACCTCCTGCTATTTCTTCACACCAAGACATCTCCTGCTCTCATCAGCACCAGTTTGCTTCCTCTGTAACTGCTAGCCCTCATTACTGACAGCTGAAGTGTGGCTTGTGAAGGAAGAGACAAAGAAAAATATTGGAGAGGATAATGCAGTCATGAGATATTGAATTAGCCTAGCTACAATTTAACTTTGCTTCCATAGATAAACATTGACATATACATTTTATTTCCCATTTGTTCTGTTTTAAATCTCCTCAAGAAGCAGCAATATGTGTCTTCAGTGACCTAAATAGTTCCAGATCTGGTGTAGTCCTATATACTATACTAGTACTACTGAACATATTTTTATGTTTTTTACTTTGTGTGACTACGTTCCCTTTACGTGTTTTCCGTAAATGACGAGCGATCTGACTATGATTCATTTATATACCTTTAATTGTATTTTATTTGATCTGCAGTATCATAATTCTTGCAGTTTTTAATCACCTTACATTTGCCCTACCTGCACTGTTAATCACCTACGTTTGCATTTATTCCGGTTAGCACATACTCTATCATAGTGACCGCTCTCTGTAGTAGTTCTGGAAGTTAGATGATCTAAAATCACAAAAAAACACTAGGCTGTGTTTTTGTGTTGTTATTCTTATATTCTTGTGTGTTTGTGTAAATGTCGCTTAAGCTACTGGATGCCTAAATTTCCCTCGGGATCAATGATTGAAGTTCAGTCTGATGCCACGATCAATAATAGGTTGGATAGTGATCTGGCATTTTCGGCTTAAACATTTGCTATAGGCGCTCCTGATCTCTGATCTCTGAGAAAACAAGCTTTGTTATCACGAGATAACAACGCTTCTTTTCTCGAGATAATAATTCACTCGTTATCTCGAGATAACGGCATAAAAAAATTATTGCAAGCGCAGCTGTTCTCGTGTATCGTAGAAGGACGGCGTTCCAAGCAGCCATATTAAATATGGCTATGATGGTATGATGACTTTATTTTCTTTCTATTTCTGTGTGCTTCATCCAGAGTTCCAGAATCAGTGGCTTACCAAAGACAGGGTCTCCTCCTCCCTGGCTGGTCAGTATCCATATTTAGATGTACAGTACTTTACTTTAATATGTCAGGCCAGTAGTCTAACCAGTCTGTGGCTGGTTAGTTTAAAAGGCAGTAGTCATTTTTTTATATTTAAAGTGATCGTTCTGCCATATTAGTGCCTATTAAGTGTGAGTTGTCTTTTCCACCTTTATCTTTATCTCAGGAAATACATTTAACATGTGAAATCAGGCATGGTCAGTCTGCTGATGCATAAACAGTCTGATAGCAGTTTGGAAGCTCAGGCCCAGGTTCACTAACACTTTACACAAGGAAGAGAGTGTGCTTCATTTCTCAAATGGCCAAATCAGAATGCCAGCCTGTTTACTGTCTGTCCACATGACTGGACACCTGCTGAATAGATCAAGAAAATATAGCCCATTTGCACCTGGTATGATGCAGATTTACCACCCGCTGTGACTAGTGGGCTGGAAAGGGATTTTCCTGCCTTGAATAAGCCCCACATGTACAGTACTGCTCTAGGGATGTTATTCAGAGCTACAGTAGAACTCTGTTAATGATATTGTGAGCTACAGTTGAACCGTAGTGATATCCTTCAGAGCTATAGCAGTTTTATAGTGATGTCATTGAGAGCTGCAGTAAGACTCTAGTGATGTCACTGTACATTAGTATAGTGTCTACATTATCTCTTTTTCCTTTTTTTGTAGCTGGACATGAAGTATTTATCCCCTCTGCTGCTAGCCTACGAAGACAGGATGAACCAGAAAGATACACTTCTGCAAACCACTGAGGTAAAGTGTGTGTGTGTGTGTGTGTGTGTGTGTGTGCGCGTGTGCGTGTGCGTGTGTGTGCGTGCGAGTTTGGATATGTGCAGTACACTTCAGGGTGGTGAACATGACGGATTACATTAGTCAAAGTGCCAGTATACATTATTTCTGAAAGCTGTTTTTTAATGGATTAACAGTGAGTGCCTGGGAGGTGAGGTTAACATGCTGGCATATGGACAGCAGTAGCAAAACAAAACCTGTATACTTCTTTCTAATGGGAATGATTTTGCTGTTGAAGAATGCCGCAAATTCTTTACATATTGTGGTATTAGTGTGAGATTAGCTCAAAGTGTGTTGAGGATGCTGTCGCCTGTGGAATAAAGCTCTTGTATTGTTTTTGATTTTAGAGAGAAACAGTGGCTATCCATAGCAGTACGTTATCGCTTATGTTGTAAAGCGGCTGTTGTAAATGTAAAAGTGGAACTGAAATAGTTTTCCTCCTCCTACAAGCACAAACTCTGTCGAGACCTGATAATGACACGTTATTTCAACTGTTGAATATATTAAATGATCACTCATGTTTCTGATGATGTTGCTTGTAATTAACAACTCAGCCTCTTTCTCATGGAGTACTTAATATGATAGGAGATGATACAGTGACACGTACAGTAAAATTTGGTTATAGTGACAGCAAAGAGTGATTTCCAACAAGATCAATCGTATAGAATATAACCACGTAGCTAGAATACAATAATAAGGCGTAGAAACTTTAGAAGAAATGACAAAATATTAAAAAGTAAGGCTATAAATATATATCTTTATAATATACAATATAAAGAGGTTTCTGCTGAAGAAAAGTCATTCATGCCTGAAGAGGTTTATCTGACCGAAGTGTTGCATTTGTAATCACAGAAGCTAAATAACTATGGAGTGGGAACAGTGACAGTTACACTTAGCATCGAAAAGAAAATTTGCATTAAAAAAAGAAACTGTCATTGAAAAAAGAGTGACATGAAGAAAAAATCTGAACATTGTCATTGGAAAACACATCAGAATGTAAAAAATATCAAGTTCAGGTTTTGTTTTCAAAGCCAATTTTTTTTTTTCGATGCCAAATGTAACTGTCACCAATCCAGCTCCATAATTAACGATGTGTGAAATAAACAACAGTAGTAAAAGACAACAGGGGGTATAGTTTTTATTTATTTATGTATTATCTTTTGATTATCACAAAGTCGCCTCGTTATTCTGAGCTGCAGGGATGAAATAAGGGCGTAAAATGCATCAGCACTGCCAGGAATCCCTGTTAAAAGACAATCTGCTCAATAACATGCAGCTTGTCATGTATTTATCAACTATCCCTCATTATCCCAACATTTCTTTAGATGCTCTGCTTCAAAGGGGAACTGGAAAGGCAGAATCAGCAAAACTATTCTACTGATCTATAAAAATATCGATGACTCTTTATCACTCGTCACTTTATTGCAAATCAGGACTTTTGTCCATGCCAGGATTCTGTAGAGAATCTGACAACTCTTGAGTAGTTGGAGTAAAGCCCAAAGATGGCTGGCTAACCCACTTACCAGGCTTCATGGTACAGGACCGTGGAGAGCTGTTGGCAGAGGGGTGGCAGTAGAGCAGAAGATTTCTTTGTTTTTGTTTTGCTGTCTCCAGTGCATAACTTCTTATCTTGAATCCTTGCAATCAGAGGTCCTTCTGTCTGTGTTGGTCTGCTTGCCACAGGAGGAGGTGCAGAGATTGCATGTTCAAGTAGAGGAGGTGATCAAAGAAAATGAGAGACTCCATGATGAAATTGCAAAGATCGGGGGGGTCAGCCAGAAGGACTGGTAAGAAGAAATGTACTCTGTGTGAGTGTGTATTGGTTCAGCAGCATCAGCACTTGCTTGGCCGTCACCACTCGTTCCAATTGATGTAGTGAAAATGAAACACCACCTTTATTCTCTCCTACACTGTGGCTGGCCTGTCTCCACAGGTCTGTTATTAAAGCTTATACTATGTGAAAGAAAGGTTTACCACTTTTCTTTCCGGTCTGCTTTACTTTCTCTTCTGTGCTCCCTTATCTTCCCCTCTTTCCTTCATGATCACACTAGCTTGTAATGTTGCTGACACGTACAAACATACAGTATCTTCTCGGTGTAGGTAGCTAATTGCACTCACTTTTACATGTAAATTCACACTGTGAAAAAGTAAAATGATTAGATTTTCAAAAAGGGATAGCCTATTCAGTGTGTTTGATGTTTTTTTTTGTCTGATAACTGCTCTATTCATGTTGCCATGTTATATAACCATATCAGCTTTGTGTTCTGATAACTTAGTATAGACAAAATCTCTCTCTCCCTCTCTCTCTCTCTCTCTCTCTCTCTCTTTTCTTTCTTTCTTCTTTCTCTCTACAGTTATCAACTACAACAACAGGCCTTCCTGGTTTTGCAGGAGAACCAGGTTCTGATTAATCAGCTCGAGGCTCAGCATGTTAAGGCCAAAGCCAGCCTCGGCAGACACTATTCTGAAGGTACATTCTGAAGACTAACCATCTCTTTAATCACGCAAGCACAACAACAAACGCGATGCGGTAGGTCTTGGGCTCGCAGACTGTGTGGGCTTCTCCAAGCACACCTGCTGTTTTCATTCATACATGTGGGGCAGCGCAGAGTGCAAGCCAGCTGGGTGAAGGTGAATACAGATGGGAGTGTGTGGTGATTAATAAACACACTCCCAGCCAGTCACATCATTGGTCTCATTGCTCTGAATCACAGTGATGCATGACGACTACTAGCTCAACAAATGAAGAATCGGCTTCAAGGAAATGATGTTGTTATCTGGATGGTGCAGAGCAGCACAAATCTGCAGCCAAAGGCAGACTGTGTGTAATTAATACATTGATGATACAAGCAAATAATAAAGAAAAGTTTGGTGAAGTAGTTTATATGATTGCATCAATCCGATGCAACTTCACTCATAATTCTAAATGATTACCTCATATCTTAAATTGCTCACTTGTGCAGTGTTTCTCCAGTCAGATGCTGCAGATCTATCAACGAACTGAAAGAGAAACTCTTCATTCTGTATGCAGCAGCTGAAGACAACAACAGATACTGTCAGAGGCAGCAGAGTCATGTTGCACCAGAAACAGATGTGGTTCTGAGACAAGTTGTCTCAGAACCACATCTAGGATACATTTTCAACCAAAATCCTAACAACTTGCTTTGTGCCGCCCCTGTTTGCGCCGCTCTTCCCACGTGTGCACCTTCAGCTCTGTGCTGGGTAGCAAAATACCACACAGACGAGAAAATTTAATTCATGGTCAGGATAATACCAAATGGTAGGAGCGCTGCCCGCGCTTATCATTGGGCCGCCACGAAAATGGGGCCCATGGTGTAAAACTGTAAAACTAAAAAGAGAAAATCTTGAAATCCAAGTCAAAAGGAAACTTTTGGCGTATTTCTCTTTCGCTCTGCATCTTTTACTCTGTTGCTTTCATTTTGACAGTTTGAATCCAATTTAGCTCTCACCTCTCCTTCCCTCTGTCTTCCCTCTCTCTGTAGTTTCCAAGGTGTCAAAGCAACTGATGCTGTTAGAGGAGGAAAAGCAGCGTTTGCAGGAGGACCTGGAAGAGAGCAGGAGGGATGTGCAGAAAAATACGAGGGAGGTCCAAGTTCTGCAAGCCAGCCTGAAGGATGCCATCACCTGGGACGAACACTGCAACATTTCTGGGAAACTCAGACGGTAACGCCACCATGTCTTATTTGATCAAATATTTCTTTGACTGTAAGATTAATTAATCCATTTTAAAACAGTTCTGCTCCTGAACTGAGTCACAGTTATTTTCCTTTTTTTGTGAAATTCAAACAAAAAAGAGAAGAACTGAACATTTGAACAGCTGACATGATTCTCGCTTGCTGTTTGTGAGGAAAGTTCTCATATTCTCGTTTGAAAATGTGAAATGCCAGGGCTCCTGCCACCTCGGTTCAGTTTTAGTTTTAGTATTCAGTACTACTAATGTTACTATTGATTTGTAGCAGATTAAACATGACACGAAGAAGAGCAAACAAGAGCAGCAGTTGAAGCATTGCATTTTTAATTTCAGCAGACATGGGGGCGCTGGGATGTGAGGAATAATTTGAAGTGGTACAGGAGAATCATAGCTGTAATTATTTGTTATTTTTGAGGTGGGAAAGAAAGACAGTGTGATTCAAAAGACATTTAAAACTCAGATTTTCACAAGTTAATCAAAATGTACACAAGTTAGCAGAATTAGGTTGGTACATTATATATTGATGGGATATACTTTGTTAAAAATATGTTCACCAAGTACCAGCTGTTTTGTTTTAATGTGCTGTACCATCTGCTTTTGGTTCTTAGGCAATTGGAGCAGCAGGAGAGTAAGAATAAGAGTGAGATGGACGAGCTGCTTCTCAGATTGTCCAGCCTGCAGGAGGAGAATAGGAGTCTGGCTCTGGACAAAGCAAACCGGACTGCTGACATAAAGAGAGTGGAGACTGAGCTGGAGCTCACCAAGCAAGCCAACAGGTTACTCAATATGCGACTTATTTCTTACATATCATCTCACACATAAGGCATATGAATATATGAATTCCATTACGTCTTCTTAAAGAAATGTTTGACACTGTTGGGCCCAGTATTTTATCCAAGACTATAGTTACACCCTTCAATTGAAAAAGCAAATCTAGAGCTGACTGTACTCCAATGCAATTATCTTCATTGGCATGGCCATAACAGAATACAGTATTGCCAAAAACTCCGAGCCAAGTCGTGTGACATGTTAGAAACTAAGCAGGTCGCGATCACAAGTACCAGATGGTGGGTGTTACATCACTCCACTCTTCTTGTGTCTTTCTTCAAACCAAAGTGTGTGTGTGGATCAGAATGTACTGCTACTGTCACTACTAGTATTGCTATTATTACTGTTGATTAGACTGAAATGTGCGGTCAACACTGGTCCAGCTTATATCATTAGGCATTTTCAATCACTCCCACAAAAATACTCCTGTCCCGTCCCAGTCCGAGAAGAATGACTCCCGTTCCATCCTGTTCCCGTGTTGTGCGGCTGCAACCAAACCACAACCAGCCACCTGAGCAGACAGGAGAGAATAAAAAAGAATAAATAAAGACAGCAGAACGACTAGAGCTAAGCTAAGGTTTGAGTTGGCAGCATCTTTCCTGGTTGTAGGAAAGCAGCGTTTCAGCTGCACTGTGGAGATCGGGATCAAGCCCCCTCTTTAGAGTTTTATCCCATGTTTAAAAGATATGCTTGCTCTACCCATATAGTACAATAAAAAAGCCCTAGTGCCAAAGACAGGCTTTTCAGCAGCATTACACATCTTACCATAGTTCAGTCCAGGTTATTTTCCTACTGTGCGCAGGTGTTACAGCTGTTCTAAAATCTGTTCTGGTGTCTGGAACTTTCCTCTTCTCCCCGTAGACTTGAGCTGAGATTAATGTGGACTTTCTCATTCTGAAGTGTGAAGATTATCAGAAGGTGTTTGATTGACCAATAGTGTTTCCACCCCAAGATGGCAGCGTCTCAAGACACCATCCAGCTAACCCTTCGTCTCTTTCGTATTTCCTGTTTTCAATCATTATATCTGTTCTCTTCCATTAACCCCTCTCCTACATTATTCCCAACTCTCCTCCCTTCTCCACTTTATTTGTCCTCCTGTTTTTGTTTTTTTTGCCATCCTCCTTTTCCTTTCTGTCTCCCCTTCTTCTCTCCTGTCTCTCCATCATACAGGAAGGCTGAGAGGAGGATGAGTGTGTTGAAGCGACAGAAGGAAGAGTGTGTGTTGAAAGAGGAAAACACTCGGAATTACATGGGAGCTGTCGTTTCTGTGGCCGAGCACATTTCCCAGGAGAGAGACCAACTATTACAGATGGTACTACTGATGCTAGTGATTATTTGGGTTACATATGCTAAACATGATGCACATTGTACTACTGACACCCCCTAGAGATACAGGTACTTGTTATATCCCTGACACTTTTCTCAGTACAGGGAAACAAGGTAATGCACCTAATAGTACCAGGGTTTTAAGTCATTTTTTAATCGGTATGTTTTTAAGGTTAGGAATAGATTTTCATCATAATCTGGTGCTTCATTATCTACACAATCACTCACGTAAACCAAAAACCTTTTAATATTTAAAATGTTTGTTGTCTCCTGGCATTTATAGTAACAATTTATATGTGATGATAAAGGCTTCAAGGATCTGGACATTTTTGTTTTAGTTACTTTGAAAGTGCTCGAAAACTTAGTAAGTTGATTAGATTCCCTGAGCTTTCCATTTACAAAACAAATCTAATCTAAATCACACATTTTTTCACACTAATTTCCTGCACAATTTCATAATCCCACAAACAGTAAAACACAAACTTTAAGATTGAATGCAAACTGAGCAAATAGGGCAAAATGACGTGGAAGTGTTTATTCCACCTTTAGGTGGTTGCTAGAAGTGTCAGCTTAGTTCATAGATGGTTGAGCTCAAATGCAGACACCAAACCTTGGTTTCAAAGCAGTTCACTTGGTAATTGTTCGACTTGACATATACTAGACATTTCCTGAGGAGCTATGGGTAATAAAAAGCAGCTGTGCAGCATGTGGCTGATGACAGTTGGTCCGCAGAGGCAGAATACTCTTGAGGGCAGATTTTCAAAACCCTGAGGCACCTGCAATAGATCTGTTCCACAGCGGGCATGTTATAGCAGGTAAAGCACAAGTATAACTGATGCAGTTAAAAACAACGGTATTCCATTTGGGTGAGCTTGTTCCAGGGTCCTGGTATTGCGCATGGCTCACTGGAACACTTGATTTGAGCTGAGCTATCCTTAACGAGATTTCTTTCACCTGTGCTTTTCCTGCTTTGACCTGCTAAGTCAAAATGTCTGCTGTGGAAAAGGTCTGCTAAGTTTTGGGTTGAAATTCTCCACTTGTGAAGAACAGATGTACATAGCACAGGCATAATAACAAGAAAGGCTGTTGTGTGAACAATACAGATGTGTTCATCTTTATAGTCTACCGTACAGTGGACATTAAGTGAGTGAGTACAAAGAAAACTTTTTTTTAATGAATAAAAAATAAGTAACTACAAACTGAAAGCAATGGTGACCAGTAATTACAAACGAAATATCTGACTGTTTCAAATGGGGATGGAGAATTTAAACTGGACATTCCAAGAACTGCAAATCGCTACAGGCAAGCATTGCACTACACAGATAAGGCATTTACTGTGTGCATTTGGCTGCATTTACCTCAGATATCAGCCGTGTCCGTGTCATCTCCACCGTCCACCTGCTGCTTTCTGAGCTTCCTTGGGAACCGCTGCCAGTTCTCTCTCTCCTCACCAGTTGTGGTGGATTGTGTGTACTTTGTTTCTTCAGTGAGACTTCAGTTAATCCATCTGTCCATTCAGGATGAGTGGGTAGAAAAAATATGTACCCCTAGATAATATTCAGTTAATGAATTCTCTAGCAACACAATACATGATTAAGGCCCTTGTAATAAAGTTAGTTAATAGATTAAAAGGCCCTTATAAGTCCTTTATAAGAGTTGTTAGATTATTAGACATTTATAAGCGCTTTTATAGTTTCTTATAAGTGTTTATAATAGCATCACAGGCTAATTTATTAAGTCTTACTAACTTACTTATTCTGTCATTGTTAAAAAAGAAAACTTTTCTCTGCACTTATTAACAGTTATCTACACTTTTTGCAGCTCACCATCTGCAAGCAGCACTACATGTTGGCAAGGTTAATACAATGTGAATAGGAAATTACATAAATACAATATTTTAGCAGTGAAGCACAAAAACATTATTTTTATTATTTGAACACCTGTTTAAAAGACCCAGTTCTTGCCACATTCTGTAATTTTGAGAAGGCAATCCTATTTTAGGTTCTGTTAATTGACATGTTTTATTATTTAATCTATTTTAAAGAATAAATACACAAGCAGGAATCATAGAAAACACACTTTTTGAAAAATGTTCTTGCTGTGGATGTGGAGCATTGTATTAATTAACAACAGACTCATAGCATTCCATTAATATCACCTTTTATTCTTTCACAGTCTTTGTTATGATAATTGAAAAATAATTTCCTCTTCTATATGTACATATACCTTCACTGTTCAGTACAGAGAGTACTCTACTCATTTGATACATCTGGTAAAGGATGTTGGATAATTATACAGTCGAAGCCTCAGGGACATGCCATAGCAAATTTTTTAGAGGACAAGCACGAGCCCATCATCTGTGGAAGGTCACCATATTAGAGGTAGTCAGTCTAAAGCTAACAAGATCAGGGGGACTACGATGATGTGTATCCCTCTCCGATCAGTTGAATTATAATTGTAGTTGCCTTCACTGTCTGGCTGGCCATGACCCCCACTATAACAGTATTCATGGTATTGTCATGTTAAGACACAAAAAGACATAAAACACAAAAGCCTCTTTAGATTTAGATTTATGTTTGCAGTCTCTCTTTACTGTATTTTGCAGTGAATATCACCTTGTGCTTTGAACAAATCTACCAATGTAATCAGTGACTGGAACCGTTTCATAGAGACACACTTTATTGAATGGATTTGTTCAAGATCAGCAAGCTGAAGTGTTGAGCTGCTGAAAATAAAAATGCCCTCTAAATTAAATACACTCCGAAACATTTGCTTTGGGAACAATTTAACACTTGTTTTCCTCACCAAACACAACCTTTTTGTAACATACCTTTGCAGATTTGTACCTACTGTTTAGATCCATATCGGCCTTAATGAGGTGAATTTGTGACTTTTTGGCTGCAGTCGCAATAAACAATCATTTAGCTGTAAAGCACCTATAATGTTTGTGTCTTGCATAGTATAACTGTAAATTGGCAACAGTTTCAGGAGTCTTTCCTTTTCCCTTTTTCCATCTCTCCCATAATCCCTCACTTCCTTCGTCCAATTATGCGTTCCAACCCCTTAGATCAGTAACCCCCCATCTTCCCTCTCTACCTCCCCAGGCTACGGTTCTTCAGCAGGAGAAGCAGGCGTTCGTCAGCAGGATTCTGAATGGCACAGTTCGATTTGGGAAACTACAGGAAGATGTCAAAGTAAGTTCCTTCACTTTCATGCTACAGTCAACTCGTGAGAATCATGAGTAGTAGAAAGGTCTTCCTCGCTCACTGCTTTATGATGAGTTTGGTTCTGTAAAGATCTATAGTATATTCTGTTCCAAATATGGGGAGAATCTTTGCCAGTAACGTATGAAACCTGAAACTACCCTGCTACATGGCAGGCAGGTTAATTTGATCTGAACCCCTGATGCCAGCGTAGCTTATGAGGTTACAACTTTGCCTCAATGGTTCAAGTTCATGTTGCCCAAGATAACCATCCAATCTACTTCTTATTGATCAGCCCACTCCACTGGACTTGATAAACCATCCGCTATTGGTCTCTCCACCTTTCTGAAATCATAAATTGATGAACACCTTTGTCTCTCAGATTGCCATCTCTCGAACTGAGTTCATTGCCTCTAGGACTTCTTTTTTTCTCATTTCTAACAAGTGTAGAATCAACACCACACACGGTCAGCATGTTAAATCTAAAGAAAACATTAACTTAAAGATTATGATCAGCAGTGATGCTTGTGTGTTGACTTTGGTCCTTACGCCCTTACAGGCACAAAGTCACATTGTTTGAGTACATCTACTGTATTTCTGCTGCCTATTACTTTTGGTTGCTATGTGCTATTTCTATTGCTTACTGATACCACTGGTGCTATACTGTAAAAGTATAAGGTTATGAAATGTACCCAAATACTATTATTTTAAGCTAAATTCATGTGACACACACACACATCGGAGACCTGTATGCAGATACTGTACAGGACAAGTATCACTGAAAACAAGCAGGCTTACAGTTGGTAATGGGCAGATCCTAAACAGAAGGATCAGTTTCAGGTATGCAATCAGATCAGTTTTGGGGAGAATGCCGGGTACTGTATATGTACAAAGAAAGTGATGAGCAGTAAGAAGCAAATGTGCAGACGGATAGCAGGTCACGAGGGTGATAAGCTGATGCAGCAGCTTGCTGTAGCAGCTGAGCACAAAGTTGGAGTTGAAACGTAGTTTCACATAAAACCTGCCAATTTGTGCAGTTGCACCCTCACAAGTTGTGCAACAACCTAACTAAGTTGGCCAAGACCAAAACAGTGTGAGTGACTTTATTCGGGTAACATGGGAGGTCAGCCAACAACAAGCTTCTGGAAAGAATGATGGAAAGAAAGACAGCTACCATAGCTTTAATATAAAAAACACAATCGTATGCAAGATTTAATACAGCACTTGTTTGTCTGTTTATCACCTTGTAATTTATTCATTCAAAGATATCTCGCTTCTGATAGAATAAACTACTGTCATTTATCTCATTCTCATATTTAAGACACTGTAGTTTGTTGACCACATACATGTTTTTAATTCACTTTTGAGATTTAATGAATTAAATGGACCTTTTTGGTTTCCAGGGGTATTCTGTAGTGTTGTACTGGGCGGAGCAATTCAAACTCAAGGTGGAGGGGATGAGTTTAGTCACAGGGCTTTCCCATGTACATCTACAGAGACAGAGCGCAACTAAGTCCCGCCCACACTGGAGGGTAAAACAATTAATCGCTCTCCTCGTTGACTTGTATCGTGAGAAGGTTCCTCCTTGTCACTTCAGTCTGCTAGCAAACAACAGCAACATGCCTAAAAGCTGCTGTGTGGTGGGATGCACTACCAACAAGGCAAAGAACCCACAACTAAGTTTTTATAAGCTGAACCCAAAAACTGAGTCTGTAAGAAGACAAGTGGCCGCAGACATGAGGCCTCAGCAGGAAGAACAGGACAACTGGGGGATCCTGACACACAGTATACCCACATGTGCAGCTAGCATGTTGCCGGTAGGCTACTGGTCAGTCAAATATCCAAATGTCAGTTTCAGGTTAACTATATTGTTGTAAGTTAAGATGAAGCATGTTGACAGTAAGCACCTTGTGTAGTCGAATGTGCCTAAATCAGGAATCTATGCAGTATTATGTTTCCAAGTGCCTCAGCTAACTCCAGTAACTGAGCTTGAGAAGGGACACTGAGACAGACAGACAGACAGTATTGAGTTTGTCCTCTCTGGTAGACATTGGGAGATAAAATAATCCTTTGACGCTCTATCTAGCTGCAGGCATTTTGTTAGCGTTTCAGCCGTTGGTTGCATATTGTGATTTGCTCTGTCTCTACAGGTCATCTAATGGCTTTTGGTAATGGCCTATCTTCCCTGCTGTCCTAACAATCCTTGTCAGCTTGTTTCTATTTACTAAAGTCAAGTTCCCATACCAGACAGAGATATTAAAAACAAGGATGCTCTCTATCAGGCTGACATACACCCCAACCCCCTTCAGTTTCCTCATTAAAGCTTTCTAGCTTTCTTGCGTATAAAATCAACATTGTCTGTGAAACTGTGTGTGTTCCCAAATACTTAAAAACAGTTGACAGTTTCCACAGTTTGATCGCACAGTATGAGTGATGAGGGTGGGTCTGCTTGATTTAGAATAAGTTCCTTTGTTTTTCCAACATTAACAATGAGCTGGACTAGAAACCTGAGCAACATAATCAGAGGCATCATCACTTTTGTGGAAAAGAGCCACTAAAGCCATGTCATGAGCACATTTAAATAACTTGAAGAAATAAAACCCAGCCTTGTGGGACTTTTGTATAAAAATGTATTTACTGAGGTATAGATGGCTGTCAGGGGCATAAGAAATTGTACACAGGAAGACAGAACATATTTTTATCCATTTTGTGACAAAAACTGCATGTATTCATTCCTTTCCATATAAATAAAATGGAGACTATTCTAGCAAATCTCCATGGCAACCATTTCTACATCTACCTACAGTGCCATCTTGCTTTGACTCTTAGTGGTTGACAGTTGTCCTGCCTTATCAGTTGGTACAGCCTTTCTTATGTCTCTTTTTTTGTTTGTTTGTTTAGCCAGATGTGAACATTAGTCTTGCAGTGTTAGTGCCTTGCTCTAGGGCCAGTGCTCTCTGTTAGTTCCAGCTGTCAGCAGCAAGTCACTCAAGCAACAACAGGGAAAAACATCTCTGCGGTTCTCACATTAGTTATTAGTGTCTCTATAGCAACAGCCCAGATAGAAAAAGGTGTGTGGTTTTTTGTGTGTGACTGCGAGTTATACTGGTGGTGATCAAACCATTGAAACGATAAATGTTAGATGTGTAGAAGGACGTTATTCCCTTTTTCCATTTTCACTTCATCAGCCTACTCCCCCACTCCATGCCAGCTAAAGTAGATATAAAGTAAGACTAAAATTCAAAGGTGGAATTATACTTCTCCATCTCTTACTCGAGGTGTTGCATTGGTTATGCTTGTTCTGCATATGGTGTAGGGGTTGTTTTAAACATAGGTTTGAACCCATTTACTGCCGTAGACCTGCTACAACACTATAAATGGGAAATGCATCTTCAAGTACTCACATATTAACAAAATTACACAAAACAAACCCACAGCAGACAAGATGATGGTAAGAATATACATTAAAAGGAAGGAAGAAATAGAAAATGATACAGGTTTACAGAGGGGAATCAATGTCATTTCTAGAATTTTGATACTTAGCTCACACTAAAAAACATTTGAAAGTCGTCAAAGTTGGGTATTCCCATAAATTCATCAGAGGCAATCACACTGAAACATGCACCTTTGTAGGATTGAAGACAAGAAGTCTGTCTGTCCTAAAAAGAAAAAATAAAGTTTATTCTATGCAAACAAATCCACTTGTTAAAATGACATGTCATTCATATGTCTGCTTCATGGTATGCCTGCCTGTGGTAGTGGAGTTTGGTGTCCATTAACAAGCCACAGCAAAACACGCCAGGTTTAACAGTCTACCAGTCAGCCCATGTAAGTGAGCCAGGAAGATTTTGTATTGTGTCTGACTCCAGATACAGCATCTTCTCACCAGTGCATGATCTCACGTCCACCCCCACCCCCACCCCCACCCCCTCCCTGTTTGATGACCTCAAATAAACTCTCAGCTTGCATGAGTTGATGGAGGCCAATAAAAGTCCACAGGATGGTGGCTGCACTTAACCTTTGCAAAAAATTTCCATTGTGAAGCTCAATGATTGTATTCCCTGAAAGACATCAAAATTGAATTGCAAATATTATACTTTTGCCTTTTACCTGCCTCAGACAGATTTTCCACAGCAGAGTCCCTTTTGTATTTCACTGCAGCTCATGGGGCCTGCTGAACTTGATGACGCGCTCAAAGTCACTGCAGCAGGAGATTGATTCTGAGATGGGAATGTAAATTCAGGCTTTGACTTTTTATACCAACCTGAAATATCACCAGATTTCAGCAGTTGCTTCACTTTAGATCTTGTAGCTCCCCTCCTGTATAACTGACTCTGATGGCAACTACACAACTAAAAACTATACCCAACTCCAGCTCTCATTTTATTCTTATCAACCTATAGTGATTGTAATGCATGTTGCCACCTTATGAATTAAAAACATAGGGATTGTGTGTTAAGTGTGTGCTATAAAGAGAGGGAAGATTGCGACTACATTATTCATGCGAAATTAAAATTCATGCCCCTCCATCTTCTTGAAACACCTGAAAATGTTGAATATTTAATGAGTGCATGTATATATAGCCAGGTCACAGGTTTGCATGACCCATCCTACTTTTCCCATTACGCACCTGGGACGTGGCGATTAAACGAAATGCAGTTTCCACAAAAATACGAAATACACCCCTGCGAATATTTCACATCAAAACTCCTCATACTGGCAGACATGGGAATTTGTGATAGATGTATGTGTGGCAGCTCATTCTTCAGAAAAACATATGTGCGGATGAGAAACACAAACCACCAACCACCACCACTGTTGAGTTGGGATGTGACATCCGTTCTGCACAAGGTGAACAGTTAAAGCCTTTATTCAATAGTTATGAAAAACGGCGTAATATTCGTGTTCTGTGTGAAAGTATTCATGACAAAAAACAACACTGACGAAAAAATATATTGACGTACAACTTAATCGAATGGAAAAAAATGCAGCCGGTGTGTAAAGGTTTGCGTTTCTTTTCCAAGGACCTTCACATAAGTGATTGCTCGCCATCACAGAATCACATGTATGTTTGTTCCTTCTTATTGTCAAGGTGTTGGGACCTCTGACCCATAACTTCCTTATCTTTAGTGCTTATAGTTTTTGTAATTAACGTGTAGAAAATAATGATTCTTACACTTGCCTCATTGGTTCAATTTGGCTAATTGTATCAGCCGGAGTGTCTAAAGGCACTTTCTGGCTCGTATTTGAAACCTGAAAGTGAGTTGAATTCTCAACGATTCTTTGTGAACACAGTGTAACCTGCCACTCAGCTCCGACAGATGAAAGGCAGGGTCCTGTAGATGTCAGACAGTACAACCAGCAGGACAAACGCTCCACTGACAAGCACTCTGTCCAACAGCTCTGCCAACTCAGGCAGAAAATAAAATCTCTCTCTACTGTCTGACCTGCTGCCGTCATCTCTAATTTCTTTTTTCTGTTTCTTATTGTGTCTGATTCGAGCTGGCTGTATTTTATGAACCAGTCAAAAAAAAAAAAGAGGCTTGTTAACCTTTGTCACTTTAGAAATACTATCATTTTGAGTAAGTGGTCCCTTTGTTGCTGGTTGTCACTCTCTTTGGAGCTATCACTATTGTATTGACTCCTGAAAGTAATTGTGTGCAGCTTGAAAATGCCCCTCTGTTGTGTTCTGTTAAATTACAAAAACGCTCTTACCTTTGCGATGTTATTGGTTTGAAGTCTAACAGATTCATGTCTGTTTGAGAGTGATGAGACAGACTATGTGAGATTAACCTGTGACGACAGTGACGTCGATTATTGACGAAAAAGTGGACTGAATCAGCCGACATAAAAATGAGTACACAAGCAATGTATAAAAAATAATTCACCATTTATTCCATGGTCTAGTAGCTTCTGTAATCAGTAGTGTGGAACTAAGCTGAGAGCTACAGTCAGTAGATCATAGACAGAAACACAGGAAAAAAGAGTGAGCGGGCACAGAGACAGGTAGAGAAACAGTGGAGTATATAGAACCTTTTTTTTTTATACCATTACCTGAAGTTTATTATTGAATATACCAGCCCAGGGCCCCCAGTTATCAACATTGTACCGAAAAGGTTCAAAATTGTCTCCTAAGAGTAAAATGTAGAATGCTTTTCAGTACCTGAAAGTTGGTAATCGTCAAATGTGCCTAATTTCTCCAAGCACCCCCAAAAGTAATGTGCATTGATAACACCCACACATTCTAAACCACCATGCTCATGAAGAGAAAGTTCTACTAACAAAATGAAACGCTCCTTGAAACAATATATGGTTTAAACCTGCCTTTTAAGTGCTGCTGGAAATGTTCCTTGTTGCTGGGTTCGACCGCAGCAATTCAAGATGTCTCACAAGTAAAACCTCTGACACACTTGATCAAAAATAGAGCTCTTTTTTTCTCTACATACATGTCAAAGCATTTGAAATTATACTTAAAAAGTCTAATAATTGTTAAAAACAACACCATAGTTTATTGTGACCTTCCTTTCAGAAGTCCATATACCAGGATTGTACATGTATTGGAGCGGAAATTCAGATGCCACATATATAATGCACACAACTTTGAGGTGCGACACAACAGCAAATCCACATGGCTTTAGTAATACAATATGTGCACCATGAAGCATGAAGGTAACAGAGGACTTCCATACCAATAAACTGTACCTTTGAGCCAAATGAGCTTTTTTCAACCGGTACCACAAAATACAGAGCAGGCTTGCCAAGGAACTGAATGGAAAATGTGTTGCTAAAGATTGAAAGAGTATCAAAAAACCTGAGATATGAGTGTAAGCAATCACATGCACAAAATCCATCCAACACAATAACCTGAAAGCTGTGTGTCTGTATTAGAGGCAGAGAGAGAGAATAATAGAGAAGAGGGGCACATTCAATAAGCAATACTAACAACCTCATAACCTCATGTATGCCCAAAGCTACTGCTATGACAGCAAAATAGGCAATTACGACCAATTCAGTTCATTTGTATTTTTCCTAGCTGAAATGTGCTTTGCATGCAAATATCCTAATTCTTCATTAGTTAAAACACTTAATTAGAGCACTGAATTTTCCAGGAGAAAATAGACAATATTTTCCCGTAATATTCCTTGTATTGTTCAACAATACACATAAATTGGAAAGTTGCTATTATTGCAGTTGTTAATTCATGACCTGTCAATCACACTCAGCAGTGTCAACCAGTATACAGCCTAAAGATGCCTTATATTTTTAATAGGTTTAACAGACTTTTGGCCATAGTTGTCAGCACACCAGTGCTTTTCTTCCATACAATATACATGGATAAAATATATATATGTTAATAACATGTAATATACATGTTATTAATGGTATTTTTGGGAGCTGGTGGCAAGACCAGGATCACATTTTAAATTCAATTATGAATTACCTGTAGGTTTAACAGAGAGAAGAAATATTTGGTAACCATATTAGTTGTAGCGCTACCATGAATGCTGGCTTGTGTGTGAAGAAAAGTCACTAAAATAAAAAGAAACTGTTTGATTTGAAAGTATTTGTACTGTCAATCACTTTCTGTTATTGGCAACTGTCACATGTATCCAGGCATGCTTAAATAGAATTGTTAATTTACTTTACAGATTACTCATGTGGTCCATTATTTAAATACCCTTGCCATTTGGTGTATTGTATTTCTTTTGTAGTTCTCCTTTGTCTCCACAAAGTGCTCTGTGTATGCATGATTTTAAGCTGTACTAAAATATACAGACACCCTAAAGGAAAGGTACAAATGAGTAAATCCCACCTTTCACTGATTGCATGCACAATTTTGTTTGGTACACAGTGTTGATAAATGAGGGTCCAAATGAGGGCACTCTCAGTGCTGTCGTTATGTAAGTCAAGGATTAAAGGTCTGCTTTCAAATGTTATGTTAGACTAGGTTATACTCACACAACACAGAAAAGATAAAGGTTACAGAAATACATCACAAAAATGTAAGTACAAGTGCTGATACAACTAACAGAGCTTGTAAGGGGCTCTGTTCCTGTTGGCCAAACTGGTTTCTGAGTTGCCGCAGTCGGCCTAACAAGAGCACAGACCAACACTAAAAGGTCTTCTTAGGTCTTTTTACCAGCCCATTATTTCCATGAAGTTAACTGATGGGCTTATAAAGCCTCTGCAGGATCTTCACCTTGGGGCCCCCTATCTATCCACACAACACATCAAAAAACTGTTTACTGCAGCTGACTTTATCCGATCCTAGGACCAACCGTTCTTGGGTACCATCCTATCAGCCCCTGGAGGAGCAGTCACACATGCCCTGGCACAGACACTGGCAGAACCCATAGACCAGGCAAACTGTCAGGCTTGATGGCACCAGGCTAACACATACAATGCCCAGTGTCACTCTCTGGATCACCAACAAGTAGATTCCTAGAGGAAGTGAGCCAAAGTATAAGAAACCCAGCAACCAGACCAGGATTCGTGGGACATGATTACAGAACTTGGACATGGTGTCCTGATCAGTCGGACCATTGGAGCCCATCGATACAGAGTCCAGGCTCTGCTCAGCATAGATGTCCGAGCTGGTATTTCGGCTTGGGGAGTGCTGCAAGTCCCTCTGGACTTCCATTATAGTGATGACGAGGCAGTTGGAGGAGTCGTGAGACGGGCTTGAGGAGGAGAAACTTTTTGGTGTCAGGACCACCTCCCCATTGTGGTCGGAGCTCCAGGATTTGTCTCGCATTGCCAAGTGGGACATGATATTAGCATCGTCAGGCAGGGCTGACACCTCATACTCTATGATGTCGGTTTGGTGTCTGCAAAAGGGGCAGGAGATGAAGCCTGCCCCATCAGAAATGTCCATGATCTTAATGAGGCAGCGGGCGCAGACCCGGTGCAGGCAGTCCAAGATCTTAGGCTTCCGGTTGTGGGCATTGTAGCGTTGGTAACAGATTTTACACTCTAATTCCTCTGGTGGAGGACAGTCCTTCTCCTCTAACTCAGCTTGAGGACAGCTCATCTTCAAGTCATGTTCTGGGGAAGGAAAAAAAATACATAAAGAGAAACACACTGAGAAACAAGGTATTTATGTAGCTCAGCATTACATGTGACTTTAGCTAGAACGCTGGAAATGGCACTAAAATAAACTGATGTTTCTGACTATTCTTATCTGCTGTATCGCTGCCCATCAGGGAAAGGTCAGGGCTCAGCCTTTATCTCCGGCTGCTTCTATTCTCTGTACTTGCTGGTGATGAATGATTTATGGTTTGGGAGTTGGATCAGGGTGTAATCCCAGAGCCCTTTGTGGCATAGGGAGAGACAGTAATGCTATTGATATCTGGGGAGAGGTGGTAGAGACAGCTGCTCCTTCTACATTTTTGGTTGATTCAGGCTATAGAATTGATAGAATAATGTAATTCTTTGTTAAAAGCCATTCACTGCTACTTTGTTCATACACACTAATGTCACTGACCAAATTAGTGTTTGAGTTAGCATTAATCGCTACCTGCGATTAATGGTTTTTTTAATTGGAAACCTAAATTTTGGGATTATGTATTCTACAAAATATTGTCATGCCTTGACTTGAGGCTTGGACTCGAACATGCAGACCAGAGACCAGGAAGATATGATGAACAAAGGAGTTTATTTAAACAAAAAAAGAAAATCAGCAAGTGAGGTAACAAAAAAAATCCCTCTCAGTGGAAGAAAAAGCCAACAGGGCGAGAGAGCACGAAGTAACAAAATAACACGGGGAAGAAACAACGAGGGCTACGACTAGCTCACAGAGGCTGGTACACTTGACGTAAAGGCAAGACGAACTGGCAAACAGACATGCGAGAACAGAGAATACACAGAGGGAGAAGTAGTGAACGTGACACAGGTGAGGAACATCAGGTAAACTAACTAAGGAAAGACACACTCAGGGGAGGGGAAAGCAGGAGCATGACAAATATAGTATTCATTAAGTTTAAATAATTCAATTTAATATTTTTCCTCATTCTTGTTAAGTGACTAATAATTCATGGCAGTTTGCTGTTGTTTGTTTTAGCTAGAAATACCATACCATCACATAGTTTTAAAATTACTTTCCATGCACAAACACACAAATAAAGTGAACCAACAACATACACCCACATACTGTTACAAGTTGCCAAATTCTGCCCATATACGCCCTGATGAGAAAGCAAACTGAACTGGTGTTTAACAGGAAACATGACTTGACAAGAGCTCTTGAAAGCAACTGATTGGGCATTACCCTGATTGAGAATTCAAGGGCAACAGCACTATTAGCCATGACATAGATGCTGACTATGGATGCTTAAACCCAGCTAAGATTATACAGATAAAGACATGATTCTTCCTCAGTTTGTGAGATACAGATTACCTCCATGACAATCATCTGTGATTTGTTTGGGTGTTATAATACCGAGTAGAAAACACAGAAGCAGTGACTTTATTTATCAAGCTCATTGAGTCTGTAGGCAAAAAACTATACCAAACAAACAAAAAAACAATACAAGGCTAGATAATACATTTAATTTCACAGATTTTTAGAAGGAATATTGTGACTAAATAAATTCCCACCATTACTGACGTATTTTTGTTTTGCTTATATTACAAAATGTCTCTGAGCCATGATGGGTTCTTTAACTCACCACCCGAGACGAGGCCAGAAACTGTATTTTTTTTGTAATGCAAAACCATTACATTTCTAAGAATGCCCCTGAGGGTTGTGAAAGGGAATGAATGCTTAGCAGCAGGTCTGTAATTTTCAACAGAAACACGCTAGCAACTGATATAAAGCATTACCCGGCGGCGATGCTGGTTCTGTAAGTGTACTGGTGTACTGTGTCAAAGATGTAAACCAACAGCAGTTAGCTTGGTTTTGAATTGATAATACCTGTGCACTTTTAAGAGGCGTCACGGGTCAATGAGTTTCTCATGAAAAATATGCCAATGTACTATATACTGTATTGAATTTAGACTACTATGTGCATGTATCACCAACTGTTTTGATTCCTCATATTGCTCTTTCTCATATAGTTATATGCTTTGTGTTCAGTTCTATTAAAATCGAATGAGGTAGGAAACTCCACAATGTCATGGATAGACTTTTTAAGTCATTTTTAAAGTCTCACTTGCTTCTTCAGCATTAAGTATTTATTTTTTATGCTCTCATCTTTTCAAATAGCCAGCAGCAGAAGGAAAAATATGAATCAAAATTTTCCACAGATAGAGAAATATACAGTTGTTTCTTTTTTTAACTGACTAATTGTCTGTTTTTTCTTCTTGTGTCAGTATGCCATTATACAACCTTGCATGAACCCTGCCATCTTACGCGTTTGTGCCAGAAAGCCCACATGGTGTTGGTGGGTTTCACTGTCAATTGCGCCAAGAGCAATTTACAGAAATTAGGTGTCTGGTGTGTCTGCGGCTGCGTCAACAGATACAGTACCAGATTCTGTTCATAGACTCTTGCACTGTGATGGTATGTCTAATAACACTTGAAGATGTTGCTCTAAGTGCACTTTAAGCTAAGCACGAGCAAATGTATCTTTTCTGAAAGACATTCCCCCTTGCTTCTTGTATAGGGGTTGCAACTGGGCAGCTTTACCCTTGCAAAGGTAAGATAAATTCAGCATGATTCAATAAAGGTTTAAAAAGTTGAAAAAAATGTACGGTTTAGTAAAACCTAAAAAAAGGACTTTTGTGAGCTGCAGTTGTAGTTAGCCGGTTGTTACTACATATTGTACCTCTATAAGTCTGCCTCCCGTCAGGATGCTAAATAAAGAAAAGCCAGTCAGTCATTCATTCATGACCATGAAATATAAATTGAATAGGTGGATGTTGCACTGGCAATTGCCCAGCAGGCCTCTCTGTGACTTGCTGACTGTTAAATATTTCAGCCACCAGTCTGTTAGGTTAAAAAGCCTTCTGAAACATGTCAGGCAGATGTCAGAAAGAACCAGCTCCTGCTGCATCAATCCCAGGAGTAGAATTGCCCAGTTTAGCCCTGAAGTCCCAGACAAATAAATGTTGTAAAGAAAGGGCACAGCACTGAGATTATGCAAGAAAAGAATCCAGCTCCTTGTCATGCAAAATTCAATGTGAACTTGAAAGTGAAGGTTGAGTTTGTTCATGAAGCTATCCGGTGGCATTTACATTGTAAACAAACATCCTCCTTTTCCTAGTTTTCTGCTGTTTTATTGGTTCATTGCTACCTTTAATGGCACACTGCTTCTATTCATTACCACTCTGCAGTTGCCAGAAATATGCATCCAGTTCGGAGTTTCCAATTGATCCACACATCCAAGAAACCTCTGTTAATCCACTTCACACCTGTAATTTACATATAATAGTCTAACTGTGTATAAACCAATGAAACCTGTGCATGTCAGTTGTTATACACCAGGTGTCAGCCATTCATCAATGAACTCAATTATAAAACAAACAAAAGTTGAACAAGGGGACAAAAAAAGGGGAGAGTAGGGCATGCAACAAAGGCCCCCACCGGGAATCAAGCCGGGTTGTTGAGGTTATGTGCTTTTACCATTTGGCTATAGAGGCGCTAGCTAAAAAGCTACATTTCAATATATTTTAAACACTTACAAAAGTTTGAGTTGAATAATCACATTGTGCGGTTCCTGGTCAGTGAAGAGGAACATCACAATGTGCAAAGCCATTCATCACCACACCCTATTCCATAATGAACCATAGTGATGGAAAGGTCACTTTGTGGACCATCCAGATGCATGGTCCAGAGCAGCTCAGCTATGTTGTCATCTGGGGAACACACGTTTCCACTGGGCTGCTCTCATTCAACAACCTACCATGTTTTTCCATTCTTCATCTGCTGCCACATTCTCCATTTCACCAAATTGTTTTCCGCTTGGCGTTGGACAGTATATTAACACAATCCCCATTAAAGCATACCCCTACTCCTTGCAATGAAGGAAGCCTGGTATGATGGTTTGCCAAGGCATATTGGCTGAGGTGAACGTATTGTGTCATTTCCGGTTATTGGCGTTTCTGTGTTACTGGTAGCAAACTTCGCTGCTCTAGCTAAATCCAGTCTATTCTGATATTTTCTTCATTTTATCAGTTAA
>JAVQJL010072704.1:0-13647 GCA_036024295.1 Nannoperca obscura | reverse complement strand
CTCTCACTGTAGGAAAATGGTTGGATGTCTTTTATTTGTTAATGTGTAACATTAACTTCAAGTTTAAATCAAAGTGTGGATGAAATGGAAACTTTGAAGCAAACAAATTAGCTGTTTTTTATTAGTTCTGTCATGTAAATAAATTAGTATTCCGTTAATATTTATCTATGTGTCTTCTATATGGTTATTTTCTCATTAGTGTACTACGTCCTCATGCATTCCCCTGCTGCCCACGTCTCACAGACAGGTTTCACCTGCTTCTCTGACAGTGGTGTGACTTGTTCACAGGTGGAGCTCTCCAGAGAGACTAATAATACCCACATCTGAAATATCACTGCTGCCTACACCACACACCCATGGCTCAGCCAGGGAGAGTGAGATGGCGAATGCAAGACAGAGAGAGAGAATAGCATGTTGTGGTGTTAACTTTGCAACAGGAGAGAGGAAGTAGAAAGGTGTCAGAGACAGAAAGAATGAAGTGGATTTTAGTAGAATTTGCTTTAATATAAATCTAGTATTTGACAGCAACCTGTAAGAGGATAGATCGCATCAAACACAAAGGAAAATCATAAGCTAGCACGTTGTGTGGTTAACCACAGTAGTATCATGTAAATACTGACATACACAAGTATGAAATGAAGAGATTCACATAAATGCTCTTATAAGTTTTTGCATACAACTTTCTTACAGCTTTATTTTTTGTCTGTCTCACACACACACCCACACACACATGCACATGCACACACACACACACACTGATCACTTTCATGTTCTCTCAATACTCTCATCCACTGACGTCAAAGTGCTAAGCTAGATTGATATTTCCACCCCTGTGTGTATGTGTGTGTGTGTGTGTGTGTGTGTGTGTGTATGTATGTGTGTGTGTGTGTGTGTGTCTATCCGTGTGTTTTCACAGTAAATTGTTTGCGTGTGGATGTAGGTTCACACACATACAGAACAAATATACACAGCAGTGAATGAGTAGTTATTACAGCGCCTTCTGAAGGATCTGCGGCTGCATGTGCTCGACGTGCTGCGGAAGCGCCAATAAAAAGGGATGAAGGGGAGTGTGGGAGGAGGGAGGAACGCAGGACAGAGGCAATCATCTCCTCATAATGACTATTAAATATCACCAAGAATGGAGGAGAGCTTGATCTTCCACATTCAGCCTCCAAGGCCAGTACACCAACTTTAAATGATTGTCTTCATTATGCAACAACATGCACTATGTTCCTATTACCATTCTCCTGGTGGTGTAAATATTGTACGTTTTAGTCATCCCTTTGTCCATGTTGCAATTAATATCCTCACAACAAATACATCGCCACACTAGCGGCATGGCTCTAGGGATGGCAGTTGGTCTGCCTGTCGGTCGAACAGTCGATCCTCTGCTATGGTGCAGACTGAAATATCACAGCAACTATTGGATGAGTTGTCATGAAATTTTTTAAAGATATTCATGGTCTCACTTCTACTGACGTTGGTGACCCACTGACCTTTTCACTCACATCACCCAGAGGTTGACATTTTTGGTGTTGAGTGAAGTGTCTTGATAACTACTGGATGGATTGCCATTAAATTTGTTTAACTTTTCCTCTAACGCCATCATCAGGTCAGTATTTTATTTTGTTCAATTGTCACTTGTAGTGATAAACTCACGGATAATTATCATCCAACAATTTTACCTCACAATCTATAGAACTTCATAGCTTCTTTTAGCTATTTGTTTAAATTTCAAGCCGACAAACTCCTCTTTTATGAACGCAATGATAATACCACTGTGTACAGTACCTGCCCAGCACCAGATGACATGCAGACAGAGTTAGTAACTAGCTGGTGAACACAGTGGAGCAAGCTAAAGATATAGATATGTTTCTCAGTTTGTGTTGGAAAAATCTAAAAGCAGAGTGAATGTTGGACTTCATTGGGTGGACGGATACATGACCCCAAATGAATGCTAATGTTGCTAACATGCCATAACATCAATTTTCTACGACACTAATGTCAGACGTTGTGTTTTACGGCTTGTTCTTCTGCCCCTAATTGGCCAAGGAAATCGACTAATGCAGATTTTAAAGGATAGTAAGCAATTTACAGCTTTTTATTTTGTGATCAAAACAATTACAAAAGGACAGGTAACACAACAAACAAAATGGCAATCGACATTATAATTATACATAAAGAGGTCAATGAACAGCATGAGACCTTCAGAAATAAAAGTTTTGTAAATCGTTGTCCTCGACAACGATATTTATTTTTCAGTTAATCTGATATAAAATGCTTAAAATATCTCTCAAGAAGAAATACTATGCATCACTTGTAAGTGATTGAGTGATTGAGTCTTCCTGTTACATTTTCCAGATTTACTATATTCACTATATTATGTAATCAATGCCAGATCCGTTGCAGATCACCATATATTTTGTGAAATAACACTTTTGACAAAACCCATGGTGATCTGCAACTGATATAAATAGAAATGTATGTGCAAACCAAAAGAGACATTCAACAGAAATCATGAAGTGAAAATAAGAATACTGTTCTGATCCTCGGGATTGGGTTCGTAAAGGGGCTGGCAGAGTGCTGAAATTCTAGCCGCCAATGGGTGTTGAGAATATGACCTACAATATGCACACACACACACACGCACAGATATACATGCACACACGTAAGCACATACACCATCACACACACACTGACCCTTACTGTTCCCACGACATCTGTTACCACAGGGTCCAGTTGGTCGAGTAGGAAAACCACAATGATCCACCCTAGAACATAAGAGGAATTCACAAAAACATGAGTGAGTTGGCAGAGAACAGAAATAGATGAGTGGATATGAGTGGCTTTATTGAAACTGTGCTGTTTTTGTCATTTTATTAACAGGTGATTAGCAGCACTACTAATGTAGTAGTAATAATGTTAGCAACGCTAACTTAGAGCTCAAATGTAACATTTTGTAACGTTATAACAGAGTTATAACATTTGATCGCTAAGCAGCCGATTCCATGCCAATCAAGTGTAACGTTAAAGTAAACACAACACATAAACGAAAAGCACTCGTCTTCACTTCCCCATCAATCCCCATTTCATAAATCACCAGGCAAATCAACACAACGGTAAAGTTAGCAACATTCTTGATAGCAACACGGAACACCAACCAACCACACAATGGGCCTTTTTCACGGAAAACATTTTGACATGTCACAGTAGGAAAATCAAAGGTGTAAATAATAGATAATGATGGATTATTTCTATTTAGCTGCTTCGGTGTTGTGCATGCTGTTTCACTGTAATGCTTTCATGGCTTACACTTGGATAAAACAGAGCCATCGTTAATTAGTAACACCTGCTTTCCCTATTATGATGAGTCAAAATGTCTGCTGTGAAGAAAGCCTATCAGCCAATTTATTGTTATTCGAGGACAAGAAGTCGCACTTAATGTTACATATTTAGCCTTGTTTAGATGCCTTGAATCCAGCAATCAGAAATCATGCTGGTATATCAACATCACTTGTTGTCACCTAACCTCATGCCTTTACATGATATTCCCTTAAGTAAAGCAAATACATAATAAACCATGTTTTGATCATGTAAAGTAATCCAGTTGGAGAAGGGAGATCGCAAATATATAGTTTCCTTTTAAACTATATGCGTTTGTTTGGGACTACTTCCTGCAGGTCAGTGCATGCGGGATTGACTGAACTACAGTGCCAATGTTCATCGTAATGATGGACATGTCAGCCAATACTTATGTGTTTTCAATAGTTTTGGACAACAATGGAAATCTTTCACAGCAGAAGTTCTGACGTGTCTTAGTAATGTAAGAAAAGCACAGATGTTTATAATAACAATAACAATGGTTCTGTTCAATTCAAGTGTCCCAGTAAGTCAGTGTGACAGTGTGGTCAGCAAGCACAATACCAGGACCCTGAAACTGAAGCAGATAGATTGAATTCAGCCATTATTGTTCACATCTGTGCTTTTCCTACTGGGACATGTCAGAATGTCTTCTGTGAAAAAGGCCTGTTGAGGTCCATGGCGTAGAAAAATGAGACACAGTAGGCCTATATCAGGGTTTGGCTACACATGCAATACTTCTTAGTAGAATCAATCTATTGTTGGATTTGGTCTTTTCAAAATTAGTTGACATTATGAAAAATGTAGAATATCAGCAACCTTATCCTTTAACCACTCTGCATTTTAAAGAAATACGGATGAGAGATGTAACAGTATTTCTTTGTTGTTTTGCTTTTAACATATAAACCATTAGTGCCTCATCTGCTTCTCTGATGATAATGATGTACGGTCATTTTTGGGAAAAGGTTGTCTAATAGAAATTTGGCAGTTGCACTCTGTTGGGAGTTTCGTTGCTCTAATAATGACAGTATTTTGCAGTTTGTAAGAATTCAAACACCATCATTATGGGTTCTGCCTATCAGTAAAACAACCCGTTGTGTTATGATTGTCATAGAAACTGTTTTATAAACTGCACTTTGGTTTTATTTGTGTTACCCCCTGCCATCAGTAACACCACCACTCCCAGTCCCCTGCAGAGTTTGACTCTAAAAGCTTATATGTACCTTTTCATCAGGATGTACTAATGGGTATATAGAAGCATTGGATGCATTTGGTCTGTTTTTCAGAATGTTTTTACAAATTACAGCTTATAAATACCTCAGGTACTTCTCAATATGAGAACTGTAGTTTGATCTACTGAGCAACTGAAATTGCTCAAAACTCAACTCAAAACTATTCTGGCTGAAATTTGTGAAAATCATACATTAGTGTGGTGGCTAGAGGGAAAATCAATCTTGTATTATACCTTTATTCTTGGACAGCTTAATCAGTGTTTGAAACACCAAAGACGACGCTGTCTCAAATGTAGAAGACAAGCAAAAAAAGCAAGAGAAGGCGCGGAAAATGAAGCACAAGCAGTGAAAAGAGCAGAGAAGGAATACATCAAACATTGCCTGTTTGCAGTTGTTCATTGTCTTTTGTTTTTCACACTCCCAGCTGGCAAAGATGATGTGCTGCTGAAAGTCCCCATGAAAAAACAAACATTAGCATCATAAAGCAATGCTTGACACATACATTTTCTGTTTCTCTTTGTCAATGATGGTCAGCAATTCTCAAGCAAACACTGTGGCTCTGCTAATTGTTTTTTATGCCGTAAGGAATAGATTAGGACCGACTGGTGACAGACTGTGGGCGAACAATGCTAGGCTGGATCCAGCACCATGGAGCACTCATTTTTTGTCTTCACCCACATTAGTCACATGGGTAAGGAATACATTTGAGTGAGAACACAAATGGGGATTCATGAGGCTAAGCCAGGCTTGTTGATTGTTCATGTTTTTATACACGTGTGAACTAATTATTTCATAGCAGGGCTACTTCTGCCCCCCAGATCCTTGGAAAATCTTGTTAGAGTAACATGGCAGAAAAAGTGGGCCTCCATTCACTTAATAAGTGCTTTGACGTTCTTATTTCTAACTTTAGGAGAGATGTTCATGAACAGAGTAAAAAAATGATTTAACTATAAAAGAAACTACATATGAATATATGAAAATCCATTTTGAAATTTTGTGGGAAGCAGATGTTGTTTTGAAGACTTTGGTTGGAACTGCAGCGTACTGTGGATGATGATTATTAAAGATGCACAAAAATAATAGAGAATGGGATGCAGAGGGGAGCATTTACACGCATACGGACACAAACATAGTACACACACTTTCTTGTCCGCACACACACAGACATCAGTCGAAATTATGCGTTTGAAGGGCTTAATAGTGGAGATTATCCTGACACACACGCAAACACGCACTCACACACACACACATAACGTGTGGGCCCACATTATGGGCCCGCTCCTCAGGAGTTGGCCCTTCTGTGACATTTGGAAAGGGCAAGAGGAGCATCGCTCACAAACACACATACACACGCAGCTTTGACCTCCACACCATCAGGTGTCAGCATGGCCCCCCTATACAGAAGCTCAATACTCAGATTAACATCAGGAACCAGGATTAGCGTGCACCTGCAGGGTTTGGACAGCACACACACGTTTCACCTGGCTGTCCTAAAGTGCTCGGATGCCACCCACACACCCACACAGCACACTAATACATACATGCATCTGGTATTAGCACGCACAGATGTATGGAGTTATTCTTTGGCATTTACTTGTTGACTTTAGGGAATGAAGCTAAGGGAAAACAGTGATAAAGGGACTGAGAGCCTTTAATTAACCCTTGTTGTAAATTCATGAAAATCTCCCGTCTCCAGTTACATGAACAGCAGAATAATTCGTTAATGCTATTCGTCATCTCACATTCAAAAGGCTGTAAGACTCATTCTGGGAAATTATTTCTGCTACAAAGTACAGAATAGTTGAAAAAGTGCCTCGGCAACAAAACTCTGCCCCATCTTTGAGTGTCTGCGCTGTCTTACATAACGATGCCTCACCAGCTACCTCACAGCAAGTAGGCTTGTTCAAAATCCTTAAGAGGCGTCTCTTTCTTTGTTTGAAATGTCAGATTTAGCGAAGGATTTCTAAAAATCTGTTTATTGATTTCCTTGATGCGAGGTTGGAAGAGAGGACACGCTAAAAAAGTGTCTGAACAAAGTCACATAGTGCTGGCCTGGTTTAGAGCGTGACAGCGTGTCAGACCTCTACGTCTCCTCTATTAGAGATGCCTTGTCCTATGATCTTCTCTGTTTATATATAACTAGGAAATATGCCCCTGCAGTCACCGTGTGCTTTTTATTGTGAAAGGTTAGCAGATGAGCTAGAGCCCTGAGACTGGGGTCAATACAGAAGGTTTGGCGGTTTTTATCTTCTCTATCTGTCTGAGAGGCTGCAGCCCCTCTGGTTCGATGAGTCACTCGCCAGGCTGCAGCAGAAAATAATGCTGTTCTACTGCCACCTTGTGGTTACTGTAATTTGATGTTTGATAGAGTTTGACTCCAAGATATCTCATTATGGTAAAACAGCATTTAGCACTTGTTTCACAGGTAAAATGTTTGCTTTCAAAAAGTGCCACAGGAAAATAAGATGTTAATAATTACTAATTATATATTACTAAATATCAATAACCTAGAAAAACAGTTTTATTGATAAAGACATCACACTTAGATAAAATGAAGCTCATCTGAATATTGTAATTGAGTGTTTGAGCTTTAGTTCCTGTTAAGGGTAATCTTAATGCTACATCATACAGTGGTATTTCAATCAATAGTGTGTGCTTCCAATTTTGAGGCAGCAGTTCGGCAGAAGGCTTCTTCCTGTTTCAACATGACATTGCCCCCGTGCATACAGCTAGTTCCATAAAGAAATGATTTTCAAAGTTTGGACGGGACGAATTTGACTGCACAGAGCCCTGACCGCAACCCCATCCAACACTTTTGAGACGAAGTGGAACACTGACTGTGAGCCAGGTCTCATCACCCACCTTCATTGCCTGACTTCCCTAACACTCTTGTTGCTGAATTGAGCAAATCTCTGCAGCCAGGTTCCAAACTTTTCCCAGAAGTGAAGACTATTCTAGCAGAAGATAAATGCTTTCGTTTTTTTCCTGTGTGTATTTATAGTGTCCTTATAGTTTAAATGAACACACAAATAAATTAATGAATACGTCATAGTCCTTGCTTATAATTGGTTCGCTGGAGGTCTTTGCTTCCCCTTAGTAAAGGCTGCACAACACAATCTATATCCATGGCATGCTCTCAAACACTCATGGGCATTACATACACCTACACACAGTGTACAGTAGTACACTGAGCTCCAGTGTGTAGTATCTGCCTACTCTTTCTGTGGTCTTAGGTCCAACAGCAGTTTGACCTAGACACCTGAGAATAGAGCACAGACGAATGTGAGAACGAGGCAGAAAGAAAGAATAAGAGAAATGTGTGTGTGTGTGTGTGTCTGTGGGCTTTCTTGTGTGTACATGAGGTACTTTAAGTTCAGAAGCTGTGACATCGAACTGTCAGTGAAGCCCAGAAGTGCTGACAGGTAGTAGACACACACACACACACACACACACACACACACACTCATACTGTTGTAATTGAAAACTGGTTGGCTCCAAGATAGGCTCTCCTTGATATTACTCCTCAACTATAGATTAGAGTGCTGACTCTTTCTCTCTCTCTCTCTCTCTTTCTCTCTCTCTCTCTCTCTCTCTCTCTCTGTTACTGTAGTATATAACACACAGATTCCCTCTCATCCCTCTCTTGTACACGCACACAGACCTGCTAATAAATTACCGTCTCTCACAATTTTAGCTGTGAAAAACAACAAAACACCTCTACAGATTAATGAAGAGAACATGGTGTCTCCTAAGGTGAATCTAATTCGGTCTCCAGTTCAGTTCACTCCATAGTGACAACATCGGTCTAAAAGTGAAAGTGACTGCAGTTGAAGTAATGGTGAGGACGAGCCATCTGAAGCAGAATAATTGATGTTTGACACTTTATAAATCTCGCTATTCTCTGATGTCTAAATCTTCTCCCTCTCTCTTCCATTTTCTCTCTGCTATGTCCAAACAGTGTAATTCATTCATTATAGATATGGCCCTAAATTAGGTTAGTACATATTTAATCATTCATGTGGACTCACTTCTTTGACTGGCCTGCTGAATCATTAACTATGAGTTTTGGAGATGATAATTTGTCCCATGATCCACATGAGCATCTGAAAGTTGAATGAACTGATGCCTGTTTTTATGTTCTGTTCTGCGCATAAAGAGTTTTCTGCAATATTTGTTATTTGAGGAGTGAGCATAGATTTTGGAACAATATGCCCAACAGAGGACCTGTGTCCAGTCACCCACAAACACACCAGAAGTCTTACTGGCTTTTTTTATTTCAACATCTCAGGCTTTTGGCAAAGAAACAGATGGAGGACACAAGATACGGTGAGTTGAAATGAGAAATATCCAATTAATGTACACAAACACACTCCTATTCACATTTTCATATCCCTCTGGAGTGTCTAATAATACACTTTATATGCATGTGTGTTGTGCAGTGTATAAAAACTCTGGCAGAGAGAGAATACAATACACATCAAAAACTAAATCTAACAAAGTAATCAGAGAGCTTACTTTATGCTAGCATCCTTATAACAAATGCATGAGGGATAACCAGACAACATACAGTTTGGAGAAAGGAAACCATTTAAGTGAGGATGTATCTGTGTGTGCAGTGTATGAATACATAAAACCGCCTTTTTTATTTGATTTATGTTGTTATTTTTCTCATTTCTAAATCACACATGATACTTGATAGTCAGGTTTTCAAACAGAGCTGCAGATTGTGGAGCAACTGATTGTTAGCCATGTTATTTCCACTATGATTATACTGAATATGTTTGTAAGTGTCCTTCAGATTTCTTCGAAGGCCCTGAAAATCATTTTCCCAGTGAGCTTTTTGCTATAAGCTACGAGGTCCTTCACAAATATACTATTTTCAGTTAGTTACAACAGTTACAACAGTTGGGGCTTTTTCACATTAAAGATTTCTGTATTTGTCTCTTTGCTTTTAAATAGGGAGGGCTCGATTGGAAAGATGTCATATACTTCCATGTGCCAATAAGGATTTTTTTACATTTGAATCAGAATCTGATTGGATTGAATCTGGTGGGTTATTGGTCACTGGCCACACCCACGCAACGCCCACACAAATGAAGCAGATTAGCTGAGTTTTAAACTCGATTAAACGGTACAGTAAAATACTTTGAAGATCTGAAGTCAATAATGAATAATTTAATGTGAAAGCCTACCACCGACTCAGACATACAAAACAAAGGTTCAATGCACCTCATCTCATAAAGTATTTGAATTCAGAAAGAAAACACTCTTACAGTATGTTCAAGTCAATCCCACCAAAAAGGAAATCTGTGAAATGCTTCTTAAAATTAATATCTAAGGAGTTTTCAGATTAAAACAAGTTTTTGCATAATTCTTGAATAAAATGAGGAATAATTTTTTATGTTAAATCCTGTGACAATTATTCCATGCGTGAAAGCTCATGCGTGTGCAGGAACTGAGAACTAATTTGAAGAAAATTCCCTCTGTATTCCCCTCTTACAGTTTGAGCTGAGCGCCATGGTCCAGCTCTGCTCTGTATCTTATATTCCACACTCTGCTGCTCCCGGGTGCTTAGCTCTCTATTTGCTCTGGGGACTTGATTATACTGCGGCCTTATCTCACCTCTTCTCTCACATCAATGTACCCAGTGATGGTGTTGCCTTCCTTCTTCAGTCAGCAGAGTCCAACTTCAGTTGAATGAACTGATGTACTCAGTTTCATAACAACCGTCCCTGTAGTGTGGACGATATGGCCTTTTTAAAGTTTCACCAGCTCCAGCCTCCCATATAACACATCTTTGAATGCAGCGAGTACTGACAAGTAAAGCTAAATCATATTTATTGATCAGTGTGCTGAATAGATTATAGCCTCAGCCATGGCCAAAGTCGCACTATAGGCACATAATAATAGTCAATCCCTTTAGGGAGTGGACTTTTTCATTAAAAGGATGCCAAAGGAAACCAATGGGCTTAGAAGTGCTGTAAGGGCCTCACATCTACTCCTGTAGGGTTTGCCTTCATATGTTTATCCATAGAGAACTGCAAAGCCACAGAATTCGATCTAACATTGTGGGTGACACAGTTCTCATCATTGTAATCTGTAACTTCACACACACACACACACACACACACACACACACACACAATAAAACTGCAGATGTCATGTTCATACTTCTGTTGAACAAACACAGATCTTGTATTGGTTTTGATTCACAGTACATCTGAGGAAACGTCTTTAAATGTATCAGCACATCCACACTGTCTCATTCTGAATCAATGTGTTCTTTCTGTTGTTTAATAACTTGTTTCTAATAGGATGTCTGTCAAGCGCTTTCCTCTCGCATGTCTCTGCAATTACAATGCCATGCATGCTGAGCTTGGAGACATCTGTTTATTGTCAACTTGAGAGTCACAGTAGAGATCATCTCCATACGTACCCTTTTAAATCCTTAATGTACAGATCGGACAGCCCTTTAGTCTCGTCATACAATATATCCAGACTAAACATTCACCACTTTTTGTCATCCAAACTTGCTTTTTGATGGATGTACATTGAGTTGAATTACCTTTGAAAGCCAGAGATAATTTACTGTAATACTAACCCTTACCTAAAACAATGATCTTGTCGGTATAACCTACAGGATGGGAATAGAACGAGAGAAGTGTGCATGTGAGAGGCAGTAGCATAAACAAACAAATGGCGCCCTTGTGCTATGTACTCTCCGGAGATGACCAGCATTTGTAAAGAAAAGACAGGACGTGTGATAATGAAAGGGGGAAAGAGATTCAAAAACTATAGCCAGCAGTATTACTGACAAGATGTATTCTAAATAACTACTCTCAACAATATATTACAAGAACAAGATCCAGTTGTATTTCCTCCATCATTCCTTTTAATTAAGATTTTATTATTCTGAATGAGATATCCTTGCAATGAACGCCTACGCAGTTTGGATTGTAACTTATGTGTTGTTTGTAAAAATAATATTGAACGCTTGTCTTTTAAATGTGTTTAGCTAATTTGACTTCTGGGAAACTTCAATATTGCCATGGAAGCAGCAATGTGTGTCAGAGCATGTCAAAGCCTAAGGAATATACCAACAACACATGAAACTGTACTGAGCTCCTTCAAAATGTGTTTTTTTAGGTGATTTCTATCATTACATTCAATGTCATTGAATCTCATCATCACTGTATATATGTCTATCGTATCTATTATCCATTTATCATAGTATGCTATAATCCGCATACCATTTCTTGTGTTTTTTTCTGTTGATTTGAAAATTATCATAACATTACGTGATGACAAACAGAGGATGACACCTTTATGCAGTACATCGAGAAGTGAGCACAGTGAGGCCAGATAAAAGGAGCACCAAAGAGTAGGACATACCAGACTGAAAAAACATTGCACAAAATTAACAAACAACCCCTTAGGAGTATGGGAGCACTGTCAAATAGACGAATCAGTGGAGCACGTCATTTTTAAATGCCAAAAGTACTACGACAAACATTACAGGGAAATCAGTAAACTTAGACTGGTAGAATTGAGTCTGAAAAATGTATGTGCCATCGGATTAGGGAGTTTATTCCATAATTTAAAAGAAACTGGACCGATCAAAATAATTTAGTGTTACGTAATATATATTTAGAATTGTTTTAATTTTAATTTTTATATAATTTATTTGGGGATGAATAATTCTGGTCCACACTCCACACTAGTAGGTGGCGGAAATGCACACGCTGGTTGCCACCCGCCCTAAAACGAAAAGAAGAAGTTACGTGATGACGTCGTCCAAGGATTAGCTGTAGATATCCGACAAACCGAACAAGAGCGGAAGTGAAGCATGATAGAATAACAGATATTTCGCGTGTGAAGTTAGTTAGCTAACGTTAACTTATATTACAGCACAATTAAAGCGGTGATTTGCCGAAAAGATAATTTTCATTCTGTTTGATATCGTCCGAAATTAGATAGTCCTCCTGGACTGAATCTTCATTTTCTCTGTGGACAGGAACAAAGTGTCAGGTAACGTTCACTAACAAATCGGCAAGCTAGCGCTAACTAACAAACCCGAATGTCTGACCCTGTCGATATGTCTGCTTACTTATGCTGTTATTTAAATATTCAAACGTTTGATGAAATAGATAACATTAGCCCTGGCTATTTTGTGGGTGTACTTAAACACAATAAAGCAACAACGTCAGGCTAATTCAGGACAATGCCGACTAACTTGTTACTTGTAACTCGACGGGCAAACGAACTATGCTTATGTTATTGCTAATTTAGCTGTTAACGTACGTTTTGGGGACCATATCTCGGTACATTTTCATCTCTTTCGCCTGTTTGGTGCAAGACTGCTGATCATTCGTGTTGACACAATATTCATATTACTTACCTGCTGTTTGCAGCTGTTGTCGAGTGGTACAAATGAAGATTTCATCTTTAAATGGTTTTACTGTACCGGCCGTGTGTACGCACGGTAGGCTGGATTACCAAACGGTTAAAGCAGGCAACTGACCCGGAGCCCGCCACCCCAGGGGCCCCCCAAAAGGCCCAGGTTCATTGATTGTAAATGGTGCCTGTCTTGTAGCGGATGCCCTTTATCAATGTACATACCTTCTTGTATTATTTTAGTTTACATTATACTTATGCATATTCTTAAATAAACTGATACACTGAAACTGTAGAGACAGGTACTGGTTGGTCTCTGACTCTGTGAACTTGATCAACAACAGAGAACATCAGAGCACACAGGGTGGAGGGGGGCTCCTATGGCGGCATATCGCTGCCAAAAAGCGCGTGCGCAAATTAGATGCTCGTGTATGACGGCATATCGCTGCCATAAAGCGCGCGCGCAAATTACATGCTCGCGCGCGTGATTTATTTCTGCGAGCGCTTAAACAGAATGCGCGCGAGCAAAATTGCAGCTCGCAAGGAGAAAACTACTGCTCGCGTGAGCGCAGCATCTGAAGTCGCGCGCGAGCACAGTCACTGCTCTCCTGCTCGCGAAACTGTCACCTGCTCGCTCGCGAGGAGTTTTTCTTTTTGTCAG